>JACXSJ010000784.1:0-171408 GCA_014851325.1 Pentalonia nigronervosa | reverse complement strand
CAATTATTCACGCAACCTGAAATATCTGGAATAACGTCGATTTAGCGTCACTCACATCTTACAGACGTACACGTTTCCGTGGCTTTGAGAGTTGTTGGATTCGCGGTGATGGTTTGTACGTTCGGGACAATGGCTTTACCGTCGAATGCTTTCTAGGATCATCCAATTTTGGGATCGGCCGGTGCAACGCTAATTTTTTATCCGTTCCGACGCTACATATTTAAGTGCTGCCCGTGAAATGCCCGTTTCGGTTGTCCGTCGTACTGGTGGAGGCATGTGCACTTCTTTAATTTTATCGTCTGAAACATTAGGTCCTTTCGTCGACCACCGAAGCATGGGATCTTCAACTGCGGAATAGCAGGTAAAATTTAATGATATTATGCTTTGGTGATTTTATATATTAACGTCGCGTCGTCGATAACACGATATTACGACAATGAACTCAAATGTTTTGAGTGAAAAAATAAACGACAAAAAGAAATCGAGTTAAAACGTGGGCATAACCTTGGGAAGCTCGAGATACAGAGCGGTTGATATTTAATTTTCTTTATAGTTATGTAATATTTAATTTAAATTGTCATATTTTTATTTAAAGCATTGGGGTTATACATCGCAATATAATATGTGAATGGCTAAACTGAACTTAACTAAACGTTTTAATTTAATGAAACTTTAGGCAGTTAAAATTTTATATCCTATTACAAAAAGTTTCAGAAATAATATTTTAGGTAGGTATCATGCATTATTTTATTGAATAAATCAATGGTGGTTAAGAATATCGTTTGAAATCTAAATAAAACTGGCGATCGTACATAACCAATAAACAATAAAATTAATTACGTCAATTTAATTATTCAAATCATTTTGATATTTTGTTTTTTTTTTTTTGCTTGAAGTTTGGTAGAATAAAAATTGTATATGTACACATAATTAAATTGAATTGGTCGTACTGTAAAGTGAAACGCCTGACGAGCGCCGTGAAGAAAATACATTTGGAAGCCATTGCTAGTCTAGATGAACTGAAATAATTATCCTATGTACGTGTTTTTTCTATCAATTAACCAGGGTCTAAATAATTTATCTAGATTATTCTAGGGTATTATTATTGTTATCAAGCCAGCGGCGTTCGGTTACCTCGGAATACATGACTCAGTATAATAAATGGCTTGCGGTTTTTGCCAGCGGCTTGGCCAGTTCGTCAAGCCTCGATGACGACCAACATCGACGCACAACACCAGTACACGGACCGGGTGCCACTTGAACGGGCGGCAATTTGTAGGTCTCGGCGTTTTGAAACGAATGTGGCTCGGTCCTAGCGGGTCATAAGACGCCACGGGTCGGGTTCAAATTGTGCGTCATTTCGTTCGTGTCGCTGATATCGGGAAATGAAACGCGAACCTCCTTTTCGTTTTTGTCGTACTGGAACTCTTGGCTGGACATAATATATTACTTCTGAAACATAAAAGATTGGATTTAAATATTCGTATTTGTTATACAAAAATTTATGATGTTGCCTGTATGAAATGTTAGAATATACTAATCTATGTTTGTTATATTATGATATATTTTGTCTCATCGTTGCAAGTATATATGTATCGAACAATAATGCGAAAGTGGTGTATCTAAAATATATTATGGTGCCTACAAGAGCACCATAATATTATGTTACCGTCATTTTATTATAGAAATATGTTATATTTTACATAATTTTTAACATAAAAGAATATTTTTGTCGATCGTATTAAAAGTTATATCATATGATGTTTATAGGTAACCCGACATATCTTCGACGTGGTGTGGTAGATATTATATTATTAATAATATGTCAATATTATATTTTTATTTTTTTTTATTTATTATTTTATATTTATTATTTTTTTTATTTTTTATTATATTTTTATTTTTTTATATTTCTTTAAACTATGCAAAAAATTGAAAAAATTGAACTCTCATAATTTTCCGCGATTTTTTTATCACCGAAAGCTATTTTTCAACGTTTATTCTTAGATTTTTAGGGAAGCGGGGAATATATTGATTTTATAATGATGTGTATTTTTTTTATTTTTTTTTGTTTATTTTTATTTTGCGTCTGTTATCACGTTTTAGAACAGTAAAAGAGCTCCGGTTTTCTTCATTAGCATCTTTTCTGATAGGAAAGTTAATCTAAATGGTTATTTTGAGAGAGAAAGTAAAAAATTCTTAATAGTTTATGAAAAACAATAAAAATAAATTTTAAAAAAACGGGAATTTGTATACAAAGTCAATTTTTGACAAAATCTATTTTTTTTTTTGGTATAACCAAAAATATTACCTATAATTCTATGAAATTTTTACTAAATATATATATATATATAAGCATTTTCTATACGCCATAACATTTTCAATATAGTCAATACAATGTAAACTATCGATTTCTCAGTGAACGATTTTCTTAATTTGTTGTAATTTAAATATGAACATCCATAAACATTTGAAATTTTTTATCAAATGTTTAGATTATCATTTTCTATACACCAAATAATTTAAAAATTATTTTGACAATTTTTAAACTAAGAAAAATTTTTTTTACGATCAATAGTTATATACCCCTAAACTGAAATGCCATGAATTTTTAACAACAATACTTCTGAAGAATCTAGTTTGTAGGTTGGATAATATATTGAAATGTATCTATGTAATACGTTTAAATAAATCTTTTATTGTATTGTTTTACCAAATATTGTAGTTTTATAATTACACTTATTATATTATTATGTCTTATTGATTTTTTATTATTCTAATAATAGATGGTGGTTTTTAAAATTTTAAAATATGTTCTATTCAAAATTATTGGGATATACAAATTATTTTGTGTTTCAGACAATATAGATATTTACTGTAAATATAGGTCATATACTGAGAATGTTTCACACTATATAATTTGTCCTGTTCTAGCATGTGTGTGTAAAAAATACGGTTCGTATAATACATTGTTACAATATCAAAATATTATACACAATATCCAGATGAATTTTCATTGATGAGTAAGCCCCTACAATGTTCTTTGATATGGGCCAGCCACTGTTTTACACAGTACTTATATGTGCCATGGTGATCCTAGGGAGTGGTGGGGAGTTGTTGACAAATGGCATTTACAAAAATTCTAAAGTACAATATATAATACTTAAAATTTCTATTTTCATTTTTAAATTTTTTCCGTGAACAAGTTTTTATTTGACCCGAACTAATAATATAGTTATTAACCTTGACTTTTTGAATAATAGGAGTAGATGAGCTATAACGAGCTACAAATCATGATCATCGAATATGTTTTATAAATTGGTTATTAGAGTCACAATTATTTATTTTATTTATTTATTGCATAAACTATAAAGAGACTATATTAGAGTTAGAGCCACTTTCACGATCCAACGATGGGAATAATTATGATCTTATATTGACGTTATACAACATTTACTAATATTGAAATGAAATCGTGTCTATGTGTGCAGCGTATGTTGTGTATATAGTGTGTCCCGGTAGGCCACCGTATTAGTTCGTCTTCCTTTCAATACATTGTCAGATAACAATATTATATTAGAAATCGCGCACTGCAGTAATAACAATAATAAAAGACTCCCGTCTTACACAGCTTAAAACTGTAGTTTTTCCGACAGAAGAGTTTTAGCTATTAATAACTTTCTAAATATACTTTTAACGATTCTTATAGAGGTGAATTTTAAAATTCTGAGAAGATTCACCAGGCAATCTGCTCTTTACTGTGTCCCTCGACATAATACAAATAATGGCCGTACAACCCTATCCACTGAAATGATGCGATTAGCAAACGAGAACCTCTGTAGTTTTTAAGGCCTTTATATGTGCAATAATACTTGAATGTAATTTTTAACGTATGTCTTATATATTGTTCCAATATTTTTCTAAACTGTACCTTGGGTATTAGTACGTAATGCATGTAAAATAAAATAATATTATACATTTTGTTAAAATTGGTCAATTGGCATAGATATCACCATACCACCACAAACACTACAGTTTTGCGAATTTCGGGGTCCTAATTTAACGTTCATTTACATGATTTATTATTGTGATAACTTATCAGCATTTTTAGCAATTAGTTATTGCAAATTTACATATTTCGTCCCAATGATAACGTAAACCTATTTCTTTACATAATTTTTCTTTTTGCTGAAATTCATTACCTATGCAATTATTCACCAACTTTTCTGATTTTACATATTTTACTTTAATATTATAATCTAATTCTAATATCAATAATTGTTTGTTCCAACCCCACTTGGGCACGTGAATACTTTATCGATCCGTCACTCAGATTTGTTATTTTACTACCAATCATAATAATATTAACAAATAGTATATAATTAACGAAAATTCATTTTTTTATATATATAATAGAAATAACAAATTGTTCATAAGTAATAATAATTATAATCATAAAATATTTCAAAAAAAGTGTACCTATATAATGATATATATTAATATAAATTAGGTAATTTTTGTAATAATAATAATTATACAAACAAAATTAAAATTAAGCTGAAATTTTTCCTTACATTTTTCCTAAAAAAATATCTTTGGTAGATTCCTATTATACTAATGGTAGGTTTTTTTCGAGAACCATCGAATTATTACATTATTACGTGATATTTTTATAATCTGTATGGTGGCAAAATAACAAACCTAAGTGGTGGGGTGATAAAATTTTCACACTGCCGAGTGAGGATTTAACAAACCTGAAATCAGTATTCTTATTTCACCTTTAGTTAATGGTGAAACCATAATTTAAGATATAAAAGTTATATTATTGAATTACAATAACTTATTAAAAAATATTTTCAAATCACAATATATGAAAAAAGTTTTAAACAGTTAAATATTGTTTTTCCTTACAACGGTGGTTACTGATAAATACAGTTTGTGTTTATGGTCTGGTGTTAAAATAAGGATGGATGATAGGCAACTATACAGTTACATCTGTTTATATAGTTATCGACATAGCAATAAAGCAGCCATGAGGTTACGATTCGTAAATACCAAAATATTATTGTTCTTATGTTGGTTTTTTGTTTGGTTTCGATCAATCGGTAATGTTATGTTTCTATTAATCTGTCTTCGCCAATTAGTCGAAATATTTATATAAATATTTAGATTATAGTCTTTATTAGGTATAATATTTAGAGCTTACGGACGACAAAAACAATTTATTATTGTAATTTAATATTTGATCAAGATGAATTCAATACAAATTTAAAACACTTGATAACAATCTATTGTCTAACTACGATATAGACTATACATCGGTCACTTCTATATTATAATTATCGCGAAGCCAATTCAGGGTTTTTCGCGTATAAATTTACGAGACACTTTAAGGACTACATGAAACGGTTGTGATTATACACTACTACGCATAATATTATTATCACAGGAGACGAAATGTCGGAATGCTAAAGACTTTAGATATTATTAAATGATCGAAAAATAAATTCCAATGAAAATGAAGTCGTGTCGTTGGCGATCGTAATAATATTATTACGTCGATTGAAGAGAAAAAACCTTCGCAGGAAGACACATCAGCTCCTGTTTACACACTGTTTCGTATGCGTGCACATACAGCATCGTAACAATATAATATTATTACGTCGTATATGTAGTTATTGGCCGGATGCGATGATAAACGAAGTCGACGACGACGATGACGGAATAAAACGAGTCTGAACTCTGCGGGCGGAAAAAGTCTCAAATAGCCCGACCGGCTGTCGACCGATTCGATACGGGTTCGGAACGGTCGGCGGGACGTGGGATCTATAATGTGATGGTTATCCGTGTGTGTGTGGGGTGGTAGGGATACCTATACGACTTTACACCGTTGCGCGTTGTCGTCGTCGTCGTCGTCGTCGATAGCACTCAGGCACGAAGACCGTTGACCACGATACACACGCACACAGAGAGCTGCACGAGTCCGCTCTTCTTTTTTTATTATTATTATTGTTGTTGTTATTATTATTACGAGATGCGATACGTCCGCGGTGGACACGGTTAAACCTACATATAATAGATACAACGTGTATATATGTACACACTGTGACTATATACATAATAATACGCACTTCATTATTATTATAATATTATTATACACCAGTCCGGCATTCGGTGTGTAATATATACGCCATATATTATTATAATAAAAACGAGATGAAAAAATTCAAAGACTCGCGATAAAGCAGCTTTGTTTGTATTGTGCTGCACATCAGCAGGCACACGAGCGCACGCATATATATATATATATATACATGACTATATTATAATAATTACAATTTTACGGGCATTACAATATTATCATTGTTATTTATTATACGACAATGTTTTCGTTGTATAGGTCATATACGGCGGAGAAGAATGACGACGACGCGATAACCCGCGACGCACTATACGTGCTACCTGCACACTACACGCACGGATAATATATAATATACCAGCGTAGTCGTTACAATGACGATGACGAATATTGACGACGATGATAATATTATTATTATTATTATTATACTTGGGCATAAGACTCGTCGGCGGTAGACCGTTGCACCCCAGTTGTACCCCGCGGGCGGTCGGTCGGAGTCGGTCGGGGCAGTCCGACCGACTCGGGCGCTGCAGCAAACGAAGTGTCCCGGGTGGTACGTGCGCGATGACCGCCGCTGCAAGAGCAACGTCCTTCGCCGGTGGTTCTGGCGTAGGTACGGTATTTGGTATGCCCACGTCGACCGTATGCCGCGTACCTATCCATAATATACAATAACCACGGTGCAGGTTTCCGCGACATCGTAGACATCTGTCGATACTCGTCGTGGTATCTGCAGTATTCTACGCGACGACGTCGAACCCGCTAATCACACAAATGTTCAATCGTTTAAACAAAACGTCTTCTAAACGTGGTCCTCGGTGGAGTACCATGTAGTAGAAATCAAAATAAAAACCGTCGGTGGTTTAGGGCGCGTTTCACCGGTGCGCCGTATCCGTCCGGTAACCACGACGACGGCTAGTTCGGCGTGAACGTCGTATCGCTGCGACGCATGCGCGGTGGACGGTACGTCTGGTAGTCGTGCCCGCGCGCGTCTTTGGTAACGCGACGAAGAAACGTGAGCGCCGCCGCGATACCGGGAAATCGTCGAACGCACCGCGTCGCTGTTACACCGAACTATCTTGCAGACCGGCGACCGCAGTCCGTCAGGTGTCGTCAGAGCGTTCGCGTGTTCCGTCGTGGTCGGTCGTTTTCTCTTTTTTGTTATTTATACAAAGTCTTGCGATCACCCGCGCCCATTTACGTAAAAACCCGAGTGACTAAACGTTCCTGTATTATTTGTTTGGTTTATTTCGCGAATCGTTCTCGTTACGATAATATTGCGCGGTGTTCCGACAGAATAAAACCAACCGATACACTCACCCGACGCACCAATAATATACATTACACGAACAGGTAAGAGAACGCAGCACAAAGAATTTTTAACCCTCTTCCGACCGTCTATGGGTGTTTTCTTTTACACCTGGCGCCTGCAATCTTTTTCGATTGGAGATGCTATACCACTCGGTCATGTTTTTTAAAACTGGAAAATCTAATTTAATATTTCGGAATACATGCTCGATAAATATTATAATATATTTAATATATTAGCATTACTTTATTACAATATTTTTATAGACGATTTTAGTGAGAAGTCACCATTTATACGTACGTCATTACCTATATAAATTATAGGTATTGGTCTATGGACATCAAATTTATAGGACTACATAATATGTTAGTAACTACAGTGTCTACAGCTATAATGGTGTATTCGTTTTGAAACATTAATTTAATGACCCTCTGGCTGAACCCGTAGTGGTTTAATAGTAATAATGTCCTTACTGACTTATTCGCACCTCTTATCAATGTATTCATTGCATATGAAGTTTCTAATATAGATAAATTATTAATCATTATCCGATCTTTAAATTAAATATAATTACCTAAATTATATCTTCGTTCAACCATCGTTGTTATTATAACATTTTAGGGTTAAAAAAATGTATATTTTGTGCTTAAAAGTAATTTATATACATATACAAATATATTTAATGTGTGAGAGCGTGCATTAACAGTCATCGTTAATTTTAATTACAATAATATTACGTGTTTGTATGTCGAAACCTCGTTCCGTTGAATCTTATAATAGTTGTGTTTATAACAAGGTTAAACTGAGTAGAATCATATTATACAATTATTATTTCAAAACCGTAAACAATCGATAAGTTACGAAGGAAATAATATAATATCTAATTATGCAGGTATAACGTATACGAGATATCTGTCAAAATATATCATAAACACCTCCTAAGTTCAAGTGTGTCAGCTAATGGAAATGCGTACACACAAGTCGGAGAATGCGGGAATCTTCTAAAGAAGAAAATCAGGTTCCTGTGAAAGATATTTCCATAGACTCTCTATTTATATTTTATATTATGATATTGGCTATTCAACGGTTTAGTTCTTTTTGTAATGTTGTTTCAGATATTTCGAAATCGAAAACAACATATTATTATTATTGTGTGTATCTATAGCTTGATCCCATACAGTTAGTGGAAAAACGTTTTTTTTTTATCGATCTACATTCTCTATAACCACTATAATATATTGCGCATGTAATTGATCAAAATAAAGTGAAGTAATTATTATTATATTCGACCACATAAATTCGTTCTAATAAGCTTTTAAACCGAAATATAAAACGCAACGGACAACGGTAATATGTAAAGAATTGCAATACATTGTACCCTGTACTGTATTATTATTTATTGTATTATATATGTATATATATATAGTTATACTACTGAATTGTTTCCAACCACTTTTAATGCTTTTTATTTCATTTTTTTAGTTTTAATATACCCGTGTCCAATACACTATTGACAGGTATTTTTTGCTTAAAACATAACTGTTTTTGTTTCTTCGTACTGAACACATTTTTCGCTCGGGTTAAGTCACGTATGTCGTATAGGACAGCTCGAACGTGTTCGAAACACGCACGTTTCTATCGAACGAACAGTATTTCAGAGACATAATTTAGCAGTAATAAATATTATGCACATTGGCCAACTTCTAAAATCAAACTGCGAAATAGTTATTATTATTTTTATTATCATACACCGTCGTGATGCAAACCGGCAATAGCCTGTGATGCTGCACTGACGTGTATATGCGTCATAAACTATCTAGCAAAACTTATTAGAACATTTATAACCAAACAAACATAGATTATTTTCAATTTCTTCTTCGAATTTTTGCTACCTTCCTATATCTTTTATTCTAGGATATAGTTAAAGCGAAAGAATTAAAAATATCAAAAATATACACTAGGTATACGTATAATAGGTATATGATAATATTATAAAGTAAAACATGATACTTGTTATAATATTGTAGAAAATATTTTGGTGATTAAATAAATAGTTATGTAATAGTTTGTTGCATTAATACTAATACAATTATTTTATATACTTATGAAGCTATTCAAAAACTAAACAAAATTAAGTTCAAACAAAAATATTATCAGTAAAATATTTAACAGTCATACATAATGTAATTCAATAGTAATTGTTTATTTAAATTTTTAAATATATATTGTGACTTGCGAATAACCTTAAATTTACGATTATGTTTAAGAGAACAAAAAAAATTTATGTCATGACCGTATCTTAACAACTGTTTTTTTTATGATCACTGTATGCATTTAATTTGTTTTTTACTACAAAAAAATACAATTACAACATGGCACATTTTTATTAAAAAAAAACTTTTTTATCCTATTTTTATTATGACAGCTGCATTGATTTCTGATTGTTATTCTTATTAAATATTTCCAATGAATTTATCATGTTCATCATGATGTCTTATAGTAGTTACAAGTAGGTAATTGTATACTATTGTTTTTCAATAAAAACCTATATGAATTATGTATATTTATTATTTTTGTGACGATGGATAAGTATATAAGATTTTTTTTTATTTATTGGCTGGTATATTTTCGTTACATGTAAGTATTCATTAAATTATAGTAAAATATGTAACTAAAAATCCTAAGATATACCAAATATACCTCTAAATATGTGTAGATAATATAGTGATGGTATAACGTTTAAACATATAATAAATACTAAATATTAAAATAAGTAAATAATAAATTTAATATTGACAATACCTATTACTCATAAACGTAATACAAAATACGTCTGAATAAATGTATTAACTATGTGTGCAATAATATATTATATAATCTTTTTTCATAATATGAATATATTTATCGTTAGTTAAAAATTAGTATAAAATATAAATAATAAACATTAAGCACTATAAAAGTATGGACTTACAGATCATATCGTAACTTCTGCAGACCACTTGTATTTATAGATACTGCCGTAGATATAACTTATAGGTGATTATAATGTTTAATGTAGGTAGTATTATATTAACTATCATACTGTTAACACAGAGAAATTGTAATTGGTCATAATACAGATTAATTATACCTGTTACCTATATAGAAAATTTATTGTAATTTATAAATTTCATATTCACATAGATATAAGACTCTATGAATAGTACTCAAACATTTTTCTTGCTTCTACAATTTTAGTTCGTCAACAAATAGTTAAGAATAACGGTACGAAATGACATGCGAAGAACTAACATGCAGACATCTGCTGCAATGAGCCAACCGTTTACCGTGCGATATTGTATATTATCCGGTTCACGTTACGGATTTTTTTGACGACGAAGTCAAAACCGGTTGTTGCGAGTTTGCAAATTGAACGTAATTGGATGTCGGTGACAACTCGTCAAGTACAATAATTTCGATATATGTATATATTAGAATCGATGTAGAAACATGAAATGTATTATTGTTTTATTTCCGAAAGACCTGCAGATAGGTACATAAAAAAAGACATCTTACATTATTTTGTTGCAGTGTGAGCTATATTTAACTCTAATCTAACTTTATCTAAATTTTAACTTAAAACCCAATCTTAAAAATATTTTATATTTTAAATACGAATTAGTTGTAAAAGTCGGCAAAAATCCGTGATCACTCAAGTTATTCTGATACCACTTTTATTCGCATGTGGTAAAAAGTTACCCTGGTAAATAATAAATACCTGCATTATATTAATACATTTTTTAAATGATATAAATTTATAATCTGTTATGTAATAGGAAGGTACTGAATGATGTAAACATATTAGAAACCTGATAAAAATTTTAGATGGATGTTAAGTTTGACTGGTGTAAATTGTTACTCTACGTGAATATAGTCACGGGTTAAGCAACTCGTTTTTGATTTATGCTTGAGAAAGAAATACTATTTCTATATAATATGTCACACAAAAATTTAAATTTAAATCTTATTTCAATATAACTGTTTCATATTTCTCCCTACAGTTATTTTATTTCGATTGTTTTATAGTGGTATATATTTTAGTATTACATTATTTTATATCGTATTGTAATTCACTATTCAGAATTAGCAGCATACAGTCGGAACAATAATAATAATATGAATAAAAAAAAAAATATGAGACTAAATTTGAAAGACACTTTTTTTGAATTGCGTTTGGCACACCGCTGAGCGGTTAGTGACTTTAACGCGGGGAAATACATTTGTCTCGAGTGTGTGCGAGTGAACATATTATTATTATTATACGTTTATTATATTATATCTTTATTTCGTAAGTGTAGTCTATCTTCACTCACTTTTTTCAGTCTTTGATTTCGTACTATATTGGAAGTCATGTAGAAAATGATAGAGCGTGCGAAGGAACAGTGCGCGTAAATAGGGCCTCGGGACGCGGTCGGTTTCTTGTTGGTTAATGATACGTATAGATACATAATATTATTATTATATACACATGTACTAAGTGTGCACTCGTGTGGATTTTCATAGGTTCTACTTTGTAGTATATAAATAAATCTCAACGATCTAGTGTAATGGTGTGCGTTATTGCGAAAAATCTTTCTGGTTTGGTGTCCCAGAAAAATATTATCATCATATACTTATAAGTGATGACATAAGGCCACATTCCTGAGCATTCCGAACGCAAGAAGATATTCATCGTTTTATCTCACATGCATGAACTGCAAATGTATGTGAACGCCCATGTGCTGTAGGTATAGCACATGTGGTCAATCATGTAAGTGACCAGGAATCGTTGGTGGCTTTGCAGTGTTACGAAATAATAAAAAAGAAAATAGAAAGATGCTTCTAGGCAATTTTAGGCAATACTCGTGCGTTATGTATGTACAGCGGCGATGAAAGATATTTTTTTCTCCATAAATCGACATGTTATATAAAAAACTGTATTTATATTCACGTTGTAGGTACAATATACATAATTTAACGTTAAAATGTCTTTATTCCTCGAAAGACGTCGACGTTTTTGTCATAAAAAACGGATCGGCTAATTATTTAGATGACACTGCTTTGAGATGATGGGTAAAAGAAAACAGCTAGCGTATCATTTTAATTATTATAATATTATGTCTAGGTTAGTGCACTTACTCCTGTAAGGTTGTCAACCCTTTTTCTGTCTGATTTGTTACTATACACATTATTATACGCTAAATGAACACATTAATTAATAATAAAAGGTATAATAATAGAGATGAATGTCATTTAAGTTCATATCCTAATGCGGGTGTTAGTTAAAAAATTATGATTTATTTTAAAGGTATATACTTATAATAAAATAATGAATACCGATTTTTACTGCAAATTATTATTACAACTGTAGTAATATATTTTTATATAAAATGTAGGTGTATACTTTAAGCGTAGTATGAATTTGTAAATTGTTCTAATTCAATGACCAGAGAAAATACCAGGATAATATTTAAGATTATTTACAGATTAAAACGCCATAAAAAATAACCTATTTAATAATATACCTATTTAATTAAAAACATTGAATTTATTAGATCATATTCCTCTAAAATCTTAACACTGGTTAGTGATAAATGTTCTTTGAGTATAATATAATATAACATATATTACGAAAATTAATCGTTCGTAAAATGTAACTTTGTTGATGTCCTTGAGTAATGGCTGATAGAAAATAACGATTAGAAAATGTATGTACGTACCTATCTTAAGAAAATTATTTCTTCATATTTTTAAGTAAGTAAAATAAGTTAAATACTACTTCCAATGTTATACTCATAAGACATTAATTTAGTAATTTTTGAAAATGTTAAATGTATTACAACTGCAGGTAATTTACAAAATAATATTTGGAACTTTTTCAAACTTTCACCGTTTATTAAAGTATTAGCCTCTGTTAGGTTTATTCAATTACCATATCAAATTTAAAACTAACACAATGTATTTACATTTTGTAAAAATGATATCTATATTCCATACCAGTAAAATGAGTAAATTTGTCGAATTATATAAGTATTAAGTATTAACCCAGACATTTACATTTAATCTAATACCTACTTTATTATACTACATCATATGTTTTTTGGCAATATGAGCTGTGTACACTTAAAGAGTATAGTTAATAAGTATATAAGTATATAAGTTCTTCAACATTTAATTTTAATATTTCCTTATAATTTTATTTTTTGGTCTTAAATTAAAAACGAACTATAAACAAATATTTAACGTTCTACTGCATATTACTATCCTTAAATTGCATAACATAAAACCATATAATCCGGTTAGATAATAATACATTTAAAAAACTCTAGTCACTTGAATATTATTGTCAATGTTTACGTTGCCAACAAAATTAGTTTCAGTTATAGCCGTTAGGTAATTAAATTATACAGTCACTAATAATTATACTTAACAATAATAAAAACAAATAGAATAATGTTGTACATTGGTTATTCAGTTGTATTCATCTGACTAAAAACGATTAAAAACCTGAATCAATTTCAAAAGTGAAGAGGTCTATTAGCATTTTAAAAATTATTATAATTTAGGTACGTATAATTATCTAGAATATTTGGTAACGTATATTTTTGTGAGAATTCACAAAGAATAAACATATATAAGTAATAAATAAATATTATATAAGTTGATTTTTTGTAATTGGTGTGAAAAGGTTTTTATATAATAACTAATCGACTAATCCCACTAATGACGAGGTTTATTGATTGATTAGTCTCGTGCCACTGGAATATTAGTTATTTGTCAAACATATTGATTAACATTGCATCCAACCATACTATACCTATAACTATACTATACTACAACCAACTTTTGTAAATTAATTTAAAATAGGCTTATAACACAGATACTCATAGAACTATTTATTAAAACTCAAAAATATACACTGTACAATATGTGCATATTCCGAACTTATATCGTTCTAAAATGCATTTGTCGTATATTGGCTTAATATTTTAACGGTATTTATTGTTTAATATTCATTATTTTAGTACCTATTATTGAATATTAACTATTATTATATTTAATGAGAACCAAAGTAAGTTGACGTTGTTTCAACTTTTGATGATTTTTATATTATTGTTTGATTTATAATATAATATATATAAATCTATAATATTCTTAAGGATTTTTTCTACCTCTTATTTATGATAAGTAAAAACTATATGTTGTATACATTTAGCTAGATTTTATTCCATAATATGTGATATCCCAATATTAACCTTAAGTTATATATAATAATTAATAAGCATTCACAGTATTATACACATAACGGTTGCGCGTGGGGTGAAAACAAAAAATAGGTTGTAAGTACTTAAAGATTATTTTCAACTTGTTTTAAGTATATACAACTGTTTTTAAATATATCTATTAATCATTTTTGTTATATATTTTAGGTCGTACAAAATGAGCTTGAGAATAGCTTAAGTACGTCACTGCGTTCGTCATGAACTCAAATTCGAGGGAATTAATATTGGCCGTGGTGGCTTGTTTGGTGTGCAGTACCACGAGCCATGTAGCCCTCACGTTTCCTCCAGCACGAACATATGACCTTGACTTCCTGGATACTAGCAGAACGCCCGGCCCTTGTGGTATGCCTAAAGGTAAGACTTTTTTTTATTTAAAACAATTTTTGGCAGCAGTTGGGAGAGATTTACATATTATAAAATCTTTATTTGCATAAATATATGGATTACATAAAAATGGATGCAGCGTGGTTAGCGAATATGACAATATATAAATGATCAATAGATATTAAAGTTTATTAAATAAATTGGTGGCAACGATAAATTTTATGGAAGTGAAGATAGATTTGGAGTCTTCATTTACTACGATTAAGACAGTGATTTCGGAAGTTTAGAGTATGAAGTTTTTTAACGTAGTATATCTATTACCTATTTAATACTTATACCTACTTTATTGGCAATTATAATAATGCCGTAATTAGTAATTATTATTGGTCAGCAAAGGTTTACATGCCCAGTATGGATTTGTTGTTTTTTCTGTTGGTCATCTGTTTGCGTTTATGTAGCTTATTCGATACACGTGTATGTCTATATTATAATACATTATATTACTATGTGTCATGTGTGTTACAAACAATAGACAGCACCGACCATTGTGCCGTTAAGTATTATTTTCATCCGAGTTTTCATGAAATATCTCTACGAGTAATTGTTCGAAAATTCATCATTACACCACAACAAAATGGCTTACTGATGCAAAATAACTAATTTTGTTTCATAACAACACCGTGTATACAATAGGTCTATAGAGTATAGACGTAGGCAGATGAGGTTTTAATATCCCGAGGGAGCAATCGATCGAACGGGTCTGCCGAAGGACACGCATATTTGTAAGCTTTAATAATAGTATATTATTAATAATAATACAATTGTATTAATCAATTCAAATATATAAAGTGCTCACGCGTGTGTGTATTAATAAATAATTATAATAGATAAGTGTTATGTGAGCTACCTCTACGAGAGCACAGATTGAAAATATATTTATTCCTATATAGCTTACAGATAGATATAGGATTTATTTTATGCCATTTACTATGATTAATATCTTGCAGCTGTGTTTGTATTAGACTTAATATATATTTAATGAATTCCAATTCATTGAAAGAACTAGCTATTTTTATTTTTTTTTTTTTATCAGCTTTCTTAAAATTCAAAAAATTTATTTACTTTTTGGGTTTATTTTAAAAATGAAGTTTCATTAATTTTCTTTTATTTTATTTCACTGTTGTGTGCAAAAATAATGAAAACTCGAAATGCTTGTATGGTAGTATGGTATGAATGTCATAAATGCTGCAATATATGTATCCACTTAAAATTTTTATTTCGAAATTTGTATGGATGTTATAACCATGTACCTACATATTTGTTGATCATAGAATGAAGACAATTAATATTATATAGGAACATAACATAATTCATGACCAAGCAAAAAATAGAGAAAAAAATCGTTGGTTGAATGTACTTACATATAATAATATAAGATGATAAGACTTATTTCAATCTATAAAATATATCTATCAAAGTAATACAATTATTTATTTGTTCAGTTATACAGTATACCTACTTAGAAAAAAAAACAACACTAAATTAATGTATGGGCCAAGGCTTTTTAATCTGATAAGTCCGATATGAAATGTAGCCACTATATAATATTATATATATATATATATATATATATATATATATATATATAATACCTAGTCGAAGTTATTCTGATTGTGTAATGTTCATAACATAAATATTCTCTGTATGTATTGATCCACGTTAGATGTAACACTTTTTTTTAACGTAGGTACATATCATTATGTACGTATATGGTTGAATTAATATTATTAGGACGTATTTTATTGTGTTTTGTATTTACAGACGTAGAATTATTCTTGGGTTATTGAACGGAGTATCAGACGCGTGTGTTTTTGGTATTTTGAAATTTATCTAAAAATGATTATTATGATTTTGTACACGAAAAAAAAACAAGTGTAATTCGTTCCTATACAATCGGTTGGTATACCACAAAAAATATTATGTCGCAATAGAAAAAGGTGGAAAAAAAATAACACATAGGCATCGGTATAATAGTGATTTAACTACACAGGCGTTACACAATAGTACGTCATTGGTCGAATGCAGCCCACCTGTAGGTAAAAAAAAATATTCAACACCTATCGGTGTATAAACTGCTGCTGCATTCTATACAGTAATAGTATATACTACCTAGTACCTCTATGGTATATGATATACACCCGTAATTTGTTTAGAAGACATCGAAACATAGTAGCTTGTTGTTCACCGCTGTAGCAGCGAGGTGCTGTAGGAATCCCGTCTAGCCACTTCTCCCCCTCGATGATTGTATAATTTAATAATGTGAATGAATACCTACAGGTTTATTCAAAACACATGTGAAGTCGGTCTTGCATGGACAGACGTACTAGTTTTTATTTTGAAAACCTAAGATTTATTAGATATTTTTTTTTTTCAAGAAATTAAATTATTTTAATTATTACAAAATATTTATTACATAGTGTAATAAATTATTGATTTATTAACTAAAAGGAAAAAATTATCCAAACATATAATGCGAGATGAAATCGAAAGTTTATCGACTTTATTGTCTGTGTCAATAGAAAGTTGTATGTCTATTTATTTTTAATATTCAAGGATATATTTTAACAATTGACCTCGAATAAATGTCCATTATATTTCCATATTATAGTTCCCTCGTATCTAGATTAATGTATTTCCGTATTAACGTTTGAGTATTAATATCGGACAACGAACAAACTTAGATACTACAACCCATGTACATTTTATTTAATATAATTTTTCGGTTTGTTTACATTCATTTTGATTTTATTTGATATAGAGGTACAAAAAATATGGAGACTATAGGTCACCATTGGTTTTGATCAAAATAGTCGATCATTTTTACCTCATTTAATAGTATAAAGTTCAGATTAAATTGATCGATAATGTTTATGTATGATGCAAATTAGAAGGCTGGTTGAATGCCAGAAGAATAATTTTATTTTTAAACGATAACAACCTTGAATGGAAGAATGCGAAGAACGTATTGAAATTGAAAGTAAAACAATCTTGGAAGGCCCGCCCGTTTGTTTACTGCCTGAATTATTTGGACTGTGTATACTAGTATAATAAATAATAATAATATTATCTGCTGCAGTACGGCTGTACATTATAAATACTACTCTAAAGAAGTAATCTATACTTAATGTTTTTATTTAAGTTTAATAATTGTTCTATTATTCAAATTATTTTCTATGACCTATCCATGACCTGAAGACGTGTATGCAAAAACCACAATCAACTATGGGTTGAAAAGTTTTCCCATAAGTGTTTAGTCGTGAGAAGCGAAAGGAACATCATGTCTGTACAGTGAATAGATTCAAGAGGCAACGAGTAATGCTTCAGTCAGAAACATTTTCCGATACAATATTTGTTCTTTTAAATATTAAAACACATCGAGAACGAAGAATGTTATTTCAAGAAAACATAATATTATATATTTAGAAACTTTTTTCTTTCCTATTTTAAATTGAACTGATTATAATCTATTATTTTTACTCTTAAATTTGTTTTAAAATGAATTAATTAATTTTAAAAATGTAGAATTATTCGTTTTATACATTACATATGTACCGAGATATAACTTATTTCTCCGTGATCAAAATTCACATTAAATCATTTATCTTCAGTAATAAAAAGTATAATACTTTATTTACATCTAGAATTTTTTCATTAAATCTAACTTTTTTGTGTTATATGCAATTGCTTTAATTGTAATCAATTTGTCAAAGTATTCTAAAAACTTTGCCTGTGGTACGTTCTTACGATATTTTCATTTTAATTAAAACCCTGCACAGCAAACTAAAAATATGAAAGTTTATGACCACTTTCGGCCTTATGGTTCTAAATTTTTCAGACCGAATCATCATACGTATATATAAGTATATTAGATATGTTTTTAAAATTATCATAAATGCGGTTTTGATGTTCTAGACTATAAACCGTTCAGTTAAACCACGTATAATATGCAAGATTTAAGAATCACCTTTCATGGTACACCTGCATGCTTACACGGCTATATAAATGTATATTTTGATGTTAACATAATTATAATATATAACTATATAAGGTATTCTAAATCACGAAGTTTACCAGTCGAGCTCGTTGGTTTGTCCAATAATTTGTACTTATAAAAACCACATATACAGGTATTTTAAATACGCGAGAAACAATTTATACAAAGCTGTTGCCTGTATTTCAATATACTATAGGTATAGCGAGTAACCAATTTATAGGTAATTTTATAGGTAGTAGATACTTCTCTCTACGACTGTATACACGATACAAATACCTAAACGATATTCGTGAAAGCACAAACGCTATTTTATGTATTTAAATTGCAATCGACTGGTGTGGATCAAAATTATATTTCCGTTTCAAAGTCACGTCCACGTTGCATAACGTTAATCATGATAATTTCATTCGGTAAACGTATTCGTTAATAAGCACGTTCATCTTTCAGGATATGGGTACGTGTGTGTGGCTTATACACGCTTTCGTTTTAGTTGTCCACAAACCTGCAACACCGAAATTTTGTCAATTTGGGTGTGTGTAATAATAATTATAATATATGGTGAACGATAATAACTGTCGCTTAACATTTGAAATTTCGTTTAACAATAATTTCTAGATTAATAACATACGTATCACCATAATAGTATGTGCTTCAGCGAGGAGCGTATTTATTTTATTTGTTTCACTAATCCCCGCGTGTTTCAGTTACACTTTCTCGCCACCAAATACCAGTTTTGGTTAAACGATATACGTACCACTAGAGAAATTTCATAGGATACTTCGTGTAATAGTGTGTTTACTTGTGTAATTTTAGGTTCTGTCTTGTAATTAATACCATATCGAATTCTATACCATGTCTGAAAATGAATATGAGAGTAACTTCATATATGAATTATAAATATGATACGATATGGCATCTAGTTCAAATTCATCTTTATAATGTATATTCTTGAGTACATTTTAGTCGAATTTATTTCGGGACGATTTTTTATTTAAATTTTCTTGGTATGTAAGCTTAGAAAAGCTTTTTAATGTGATTAATTATTATTAACATAAGTTTTCTTATGTACTGTGTCTTGCAGAGTAATTGGGATCGTTTTGTCGATGCTCACAGTCACACTATATAATGGTGCTGTTTATAAAACGTTTGATGTTAAATACTTTTCCCTAAAAAGCATATATAATCGAATATAACTGTTGACAAATTCTGGGAAAAATTAAACGTCGAGCAAATTTTCATTCTCTGATTTTTTAAACATCTTATAGGTACGTACGGGAACACAGACAATACTTTTGTTGTTTTTTTTTTGTCGCTCTGTAGCTATTTCACATTATATATTATATTTATTAATGTTACATTTACGTAACACCTTTTTTCTCGTGTATCCGTGTGAAAATCTGTAATATTTTGTTGATAGCCAGCTATTCCGAGTCTCGAAAAAATAAATATTTAAAATCAACAGTAAAACATTTTTTTTAATGTGTATTATAAGCGCATGACAATAAGAAATAAAAACGTTAAACTTTAATCTAATTTTGGAAATGCGAAAAAGCGATCTTCGTTGTTATATGCAATACACGTTTGTTGTAAGTGTTTTAGTAGGTATATGAAAACAATTATTATTATGTACAATCAGCCATCAATTATACTAATTATTAATAATAACCCACTAAACACTGCAAACTTATAACGCGAAATATATTCGCGTGCGTCCACCGATCAAAGGAAAAAGTGGTATAAGTTAGGTAGAATGAAATGTACCTAAAATAATAAACCCTAGCAGCAGCGGGAACAGGTCACAACTCACTCGTAACTCGTCGAGCGCGCGTACAGCATATTTTTTAAATTTCGCGGAGAACAATCGCAGACGTTTGGGTACGCGGCGGTCAAAGTGTCGCTGGGGTCGTCGGACCAGAGGTCGTCGTCGACGATGCATTATTAGCCACTGGGTCTGTCGTTTTTCAAGGGCCTCCAAACCGTCGTATATAATATTATGTTTAAGATATACAACAAACGCGTTCGACGGGTTTCGAATTGCTGTGTAGTAGTAGTTGGTAAAAAAAAAAAATATTTATATAATAATATTAACGATAGTAATAATAATATTCACTTTCACGGCTGCCGGCGAGAAGATCCCACGACAAGCTCGTGACCGGCACGCGTATACATGCAGTATACAGCGGCATCGGTGCGAGCGAGTCGGAGAGAATATTATACGCGCGTAAAATCACTCACGACAAGTTTTCTCTCCGCGCCGACCAAAAACATCGTTGCCCCGTCCCCGCGAACCCAACTCGCGAGATCGTCTTCTCCGATGAACACTATAATAATATTATGCTACGCGCGCGTCTTTCTCTTCGACGCGTTAGGTATTATTATTTATCATGCCATTACGAAATAATATCTTCTATCGCTGCCACCGTCGTCGTCGTCGTTTGTGTGTACATATACGCACCCATATCATTATAATTATTGTTATTGCAAGTCCGTGGGATAACTGCAATAATAACAATAATAATATACAGTAATATATGGAATGTGCAGCGCAACGCACACCGCCGCGGCGTATGTAATAATAATATTACAATACAATCGTTTACATTGAAAAAATCTTTTGTTTCCGTCCGCGGCTGGCAAAACGTAGTCGTCTGTCCGTCTGAACGTCGTCATCATCCGGCGCGGTGCGGTCCGGGTCATAAACTCGATCGCACGACGATACAATAATAATATATATATATAGTGATTTCATAGCGTACTCATATGGGGTACAGTGTAATATTATGGGTGTGGGACACGACGCCCGCGGCGGCGGCCGAGTCGGGCGGTTGTTTATTCGATATTTTTTCTCTCGTGGGCGAACGCCGAGTATTCCTTCGCTCATTTCGCAGCTATAATATTACAATTCACGCACAGGCTGTTGCGACACAGCTCGATTCCGCAGCGATATACGCACAGGCTGTACGGCACAGCTCGATCCCGCGGCGAAGGAAGACCGCGGTGGCCTTCGGTAGAAAGCGCGTTACAGATTAAATTGCAGGCCGCCGTCACATCGGTGAAAGTCGCGTCGGCCGTCGGCGGCGGCGCGCAGTGTCTCCCTTGCGGTCGTTTTTCGGTTTTCGGCGGTTTCCGCGGCGCGGACTTCACGCGCACCGCAAAAAACGCGCCATTTATAGGGCCGATGTGTGGACGATGGCGTACGCATGTCGATGTTTTTTTTATTATTTTTTTTTTTTTTTACTTAAGTTTCGTAACGCATCGTATATCGTAGTCGTCGCCCCATAATATTATTGTAAAATGTATTATTATTATTATTAAATAATAATCGTTTCGAAACGGGCGTATATTATATTACGCGGCGCTTATATATTATTATTATCTATACGTCTTCACGTGGATTCCTTTTCTAACTCGGCGCGTGTATAAATTATAAAACGCGCTTGTAAATTATATATTTTTTACGCAACACATCACATATTGAAAGCCTAGGATACGCGTGCGGTTTATTACATGGCAACTCATCCGTTCCACAGTCAAACGCTGTTTTTTTTTTACACAGTCGACTTGACTATTTTGTACAAGTATTTTGCTGCAAATTAAAAATAACTGTGATAAAATGAAAAAAAAAACGATTGACGTTCATTTTACTAAGAAAATTATCGGAAATCTGGGCGTCTTTGAGTTGAAAAATAGATGACTTGGGTAATGACGGTGGACTAGTCTATAATATTGTGTATAGTTCTTTTAAATTAAAATATTATTCCACCTTTGTAGTTTTCAATGTTGTAAAGCGTATAATATAGGTACCACTTTAACGAGTTAAGTTATCGAGGATGAATAATGTATTATTGCTACGTTAAAGACTTTTTTTTTATTAATTCTGACTTGAATAATATATTTTATAATAATTGCGATTGGATAGTGAATTTTCGAGTTGAGTTTTTATTGTACCTTAATGCATTAATAACTGTTAAAATAAAAAAAAAATTTAAACGTCCGGATTAAAGTGATCATGGACAGTAAATAATAATTTCACTTCTATAGTGCCATAGCATTAAGAAAAAGAATTCTTTAACGAAAAAATATATACTTATTTACTGTTTACGAATTGTATAAAAATATAATATAACTATTTGAAAACCTAAACATTTCGCTAAAAACTATAAAAAAAAAAAAATGTGTCGTGTTCGTTAACACTCAAACTATGTTATTATTATACCTACCTTTAGTTTAATATATCTCATGTGAATTCAAAACATTTTACCCGATTGAACATATTCGTACGTAATACATCATGATTCATGATACGTCATACATATCCTTCAACTCATTTTAGCTTATCTTAGAATTGATTTTTGATTATAGAAATTTTAAATATAAAATATTAATATACTTATATTTTGGTATTTATATTTATTGCTTATAATTTCGAATTTTAACAAATTTAGAAGTTTAGATTTATTAAGATGTGTTTGTCATATTGTTAAATTATGTTATGACTTTTAATAAAAATGTATAGATTCCTACTAATCTTTTCAATTGCAGCATGAAATATTTATATTTTTAATTACGAATAAGACTATTAAATTGTTGTTCTTGCTAAATGATTTTAATAGTCTATTCATCTATATTGCATCTCTAACTTTCACTTTTATTCATTATCTGTACTGTTATCAATATACAATTTATCTGCAGACAAACTCATTCATTCATCTACTATTATGTGAAACACCATAATATAACATCTGAAGTGTATTTCTTTAAAAAAATATATTTAATTTTAAAGGTTTATTTCAATGATTATTTTTATAACAGTCTATGTAGGCATCCGAATGATTAGTGTAGTATGCTTTTGAGGTGTTTACGGATTTGGATAGGCAGTATATAAGCCTCAGACTAAATACAATTTCATTTAATTAAAATATAGTAATAATAGAAAAAAATATTTTACTAGGACCTAATCAATTCATTTTTACTCAAAAGTCAAAATAAACTTTTTTAATGATTATATTTTTTTATTGCGTATCTAGATTTCGTTTTAAAATTAATTAACATCTACAGATATATTATTATCGATTAGAAATATGTTTTAGATATTAGTATCGCACCACTATTTTCAATTATATATTGTTTTTTTCCTTTACTATCTTTATTTATTTGGAATTTTTTCACACATTATTTTACATTAGATCTAAATTATAGAGTATAGACTCTAGTATACATTTCTCTTGACCGATGTCAAATACATATAGCTAGTAAGTAAAATATTAATTTTAGTTAGTTATATTTATATACTCGGGTGAATATTAATATAGAATAATTAAATAATTTGACGTAATTATATCAGTTTCACGACTAGCATCTGATTTGTGTGAGATGCAGTGCTGGATTTAGCGGGGATGTAGAAAGTGCAATGCACCGGGGCCTCAAGGATGAGTTTGTTTTAGGACCTGAGATCGGTGTCCTAGATTTTCTAATTTTGTTAAGTGATAAATTATTATAAAAAATAAATAATGATCAAGAAAAAAAGTATTTTAAGAAATTACCCGCACCCGTTTATTTTAAAATATTATGAACTCAGTTTATCTTTATTTGACATAAACTAAAAAATACCTAGTTGAATTTTTTTTTTTAATCCATCTTTACTTTTATCAAATACCAAAAAAAAAAATGTAATTAATGTGTCAAATGACTTAAAAATGGCAATTTTTTTAAGGTGCCTCCAGTTTAGTAGTTGCACCTTGGCTTTCCCAGATTTAGATCCGGCACTGGTGAGATGATGTTCTGCTTATGCAAAAACGAAACAAACAACATTGCAATTTAAATAATAATATTCAATATATTTTATAAATAATATAATAATCCCACTGATAACAATACAGTTATACAGGTACGATGTGTTGAATTTTATCGAGCTATAAATTTAAATTTTTTTCAGAATTCACTTTAAAAATGCATACAGCTTATTTATTTCATTAATATTCTTAATTGTTTAAATATATATTAGTAAGTAAATATGTTATAATATTTTAACAGCTTATCCTAATGTTCTATCTTATATAATTGGTTCATGCGTAAGCATTTTTTTTTCTATCGTTATATCTATATGCGGTGCAATAGGCGTTTAGGTGCAATACCTAAAACGCCTCCTCTTTCCTCTGACCTTCAAATCGTATATATTGCTCGAGAAACATGTTGCCTACACGAATCGCACATTTCCACAAAGCGTGTGTACATTATGTAACCTGCACCTGCAAGTGATCTAAACGTTTATTCTTTAAAAAAATATATTTATAAGTTTTTTTAAAAAAGGGGGGGAAATATGCTGTTAACAAGATGTATTTTACAGGTTACCTACGCCTGTAAAAAAATAAGCTTGTTCTGAGTGTAAGTTTATTGTGGTTATTATAACAGTATGGCGTGTTATCCGAACTCTGAAGGACACTGCAGGTATATAATATTATGATACGTACTCGTATTTTATATACAGACATACCTATCTTATGCTTACATCTGTGTGCGACTGTGTACATCACGTCTCGCGAGTTTCGGTGACTTACTAAGAATGTAAAAGGAAATTATATATGCTTTTGAAATTTTAATACATTTTATTTAAAACAGATTTTGTAAATTGTAATGGTGTTATAGGTAGAACGTGGTTCTGAGGTTTCCACGTATAATGTATTTGGATCACGTGCCGATTTCGTATGACATCAGAATTTAATAAATATTATATTTCATTAATATTTTAGTTTCAGATCAGTGCGATATCGTGTAATTAGGTCACATTAAGCAAAACAAAAAAACTATTATGTTTGTTGCAGCAGTTTACTGCGATTAATAAAACATTACAATTCGTTTCTTTGCGTTATAAATTTATAATAATAACACGTGAATACTTATAAATTATAATTATTATCATTTCGAATTATCCACAGTAAACGTCCGCTGTATAGTGACGTGATGCAGACGATGGTGTCGAAACTATAATAGTATTCTGACTAGGGCTGTGGTTTCCGAACTGAAAAACCGACGAGGTTTAAAACAATACTGATTTCAAAGATTATATTATTATTATCATCGTTGTCGTCGTTATTATACAACCTACGGTATAATATAATTATTTCAACGGTATATATAGTATATTACATCACGCGTTACCCTACGGAAGATTGGCGTTTTACTTTATTTCTTCGGCTTTTGTTCCGAAACCGTTCGCTCACACAATAGAATACTTGCGCGCTGCATGCCTGCATACACTTATTATTATTATATTATAATACCTGTATGGCGCGAAAACTTACGCACGTTCAGGTGGGCGACGGAAATATTATAAAAGGTCAGTAGGTCTCCGGTGCACGCATTATATATTATAGTACGACACTTTAACTTATTATTATAGCGTAGTCTAACTACGACGACGAATAATATACACGCGTTATAAATGCAATATATCACATTATTATTATTATTATTTACCGTGGACCGACGGGCACGCGACGACCTATAAAATCGGCATTCCGTGGCGTGCCAAAGACACGGCGCGCAGGGAATACTCATACCTACCACTGCTGTGTTATTGTTACAAGAGTGTCGAACGTCATTCAATTTCACACTTGCTATACGCCTACCTGTAGGTATGATATGACTATGTGCGCGACTGTGGCCAAGAATATTTTGAAACAGACCTATAGGCCAAAACACTACTGCAGAGTTCTATTGCGGATTGCGATTAATCTATACGCATTTCGGCCCAGTATGTGTGTTCGTGCGGCTTTCAGATTCATAATACTATATTGCGTTCATTCGAAGCACGTCGCGTACAAATATTTTAGCAATGTTTTTGAATCGCATAGCCAAATAACTCAAATTTTCTAGAACAGGAACAAAAATACCTCTGAAAGAAAGCTCGTGGGTTGAATTAGGAATCATACGATTTGTATTAATTTTTTTTTTATAGTATATGTATTATTACCTGTTGCTCGTTATTATTGTTTATTCGTTTTATGGAACATATGGTTTGTAATATTTTCAACTCTAAAAGATTTATTTTCTATATTATCGTCCTCTTTTTGTCATACAGAAAGTTTTAATTTTTTAAATATGATTCAAAAAAATTATTACTTTCATGTTATGTCAGGAATCCACAATTATTATTAAAATGTATAATATTATTTTTTGGTTTACCTAAACTCAAAACAAAAAATATAAAACAACTTTTACGCGTTTCTCAAAAAATATATTATAGAAATGGCTAGCAAATGTATATAATTTTATAATGTATATTGTGTAACCAGCTATGTCCTATAAATTTTAAAAATTGAATTACTTATATTTTCATTACCTACTCAAATACTCGTGGGCTGTGGGCAGGCGATGAGGACAAACACCCTGTGTGCATTGTGTTAAATTGCAGCGATAAATTGAAATATCGTCTATTGCTGTACCACAGCTATGTAATTGCTCAACGCTCGCTGGATCCCTTTGTATATGCAATAGAATTATATAAATGTTCGTTCATAGGTATTGAGGTACCTACTTGAAAAGTTATCAAATGTTTTGTGTGTGTGTGGCATGCTGCAGTACAGAGTTGTACAACAATCAAATTGCAATTGTCCGCATAGGTCTTTGTCCGTAGTTCGCACGAATCACGTAATACAGTAATATATTTTAACTGTTTTCGTTTTTTTATTTTATTCGCAGGCTCGGTCAAGACTTCGTTGATGTCTGGTTCGTCGTTCAACGTTACGTGGCATCTAGCGTATCCTCATCGGGTAAGTTCAACTCAGCTGTAATATTATTATTATACTCGTGCTGGCTGCTGAGATCACGACCTAAAACACGTCGACGAAACGTTTGCAGCGATCGGCAGCGAAGCGTGTGACCGAAAACTCCGCAATGACAATAGGCAGTATTAGGTTGTGTAATCCCGAGGAAGATGTCTAGATGACAATATTATTATTATTAATCATCATCGCGAATTATTATTACTTGTAATCTCGTAGTGGTGCGCACGACCCGCACTCCGTATATATAATGCAATAACACAATATTATTATGAATTCGACCCAGCCTCTATCGAAACTGCACGATGTCCTGTATCAGAATACAGGGCGATTGCGGACACATTATTATATTATAATTAATTAGTCGTTTATGCGAAGGTAGACAATAATAAATGTATAATAATAGATCGTTGCGCAATTCAATAGTCCTTTTACCGGCAGTGAAAACTTCCAAATAAATCGTCAATTGTATGCTTTAAACGATTCTATATTATATAGTGCCGCGTGGTATTGTCATACCTATTATTAAATTATGTTATATTCGAAGTCTTTTGATGTGGTCTTCTTTTGTCACGTATACCTACAATTTTCGTGGTTCACGATTTAACTTTACGAATTTCGATCCATATAATATTCGAACTGAATTGAAATAAAAAAACTTACGTATTTTTACGATGTAGCTAAAATATTTTACAGGCGATTTAACTTAAATTTTCAAAACCACACCAACCCACTAATCAAAAGACTTGCGTCAAAAAGCATACCAGGTAATCCTAGAAAAAGATTGAAACAGCGGTGGTGCGGGGACCTACTAATTTAGCAAATATGTATATGAATAGATAACCAACAAAGAGCCTTTACTGGAAGGCTTCTTTAATCCGTTATTCAAGCCATAAACTCTTTCATCCATTTTACTTATTGTTCTCATTAGTAACAGATTGTAAATTATATTATAAAAATAAAATAAAATAAAAAAAAACATATTTTTATCCTATTTTATTGCATATTATTACCTATACTAAATGTATAATAATCACTATTAATCACTATTAATTTGAATCGCTTAGCGCCCTATACGTTAATATTGTATAACTTATTATAAGTAATTTTTATAACTTATTTCAACACATTCAGAAACGTTTGGTCAATAATTAACATAATTTATAAAAAAAAAACTCAAACGTGAACGTGATACATAATACACAGAAAAACACTCGTGGTGGTGAGGTTATAGTCGTTATCGTCAGTGACGTGTAACTTAGGGTCCAAGTATTGCTCAGGCAACACTTTAAAAATGGGTGGGTATTAATAGAATGATAATATGACGTTTTATCGGTAGGTATAACATTATTATGAAGGGTAGAACATCTATAACTATTTGAGCAAGACCAATTTTTTTCGTTCGATACACGCCACTGGTTATTATTGTTATAATCGACAAATAAACGGGATTGCATACGTATACGTTTGATCGTGATGTATTTTATAAATACATCATCATAATCAATATATATTACAAATTAAAAGTTACAGTACATATTAAAGTAGTATTCGTTTAACATTTCAAAGATTTGGGGGAGGGGAGAACTCCCAGAATTCACGCTCTGTATAATGCATGCCTGCACGACGTCTAATGCCGTGAATATTATGCAGTTATTTAACATCAGGATGTAATATATATTATAAGGACGACCTCTCATCACGTCCGACTCTTAACAACGTAGGTAAAGTAGTTTATACATGTAAACTCGTTTGATCTGTAGCAGAAGCTGTTCAAACCAGATCAACAGAATTTCGCGATTAAAAAAAAAGGGGGGGTTCTAATATTATTATAAGTGCGTATCTACACGTAACTTTCGCATGTATTGCCTTGAGTTATTTCTTTATAATAGCGGTAGTCGCTTAACGACTTTTAGACATATTCTCCAGTTTTTTACCAATAACCTCGTACGTTTTTCATTACTTTCTCCAAGAATTCCTGCTGGTACAGTCTTTGGTAGAGTTTCGAGAGCACTAGGAATCACTAGAGTGTATAAGGTCACTGACTCGAATCGAAGCGCCACTCTTAAACACATATATGCACGGATACTGCGTAGATTTAGATTCGTAAGACTCGCAAGTGTATATTTCACTTTTACTTGTTGATTGTCCAATTATTTCTATAAATCGCGGATTTTCTCTTAATTATTTTAAAGCTGCGGCGTGTCGTTTATTTATTTTTAATTAGATCATATTATTATTGTACGCGCGGTTTTAAATGAAATAAGGGTTTTCATTGATGTTTTTATTATTGTTTACACAGGGAGGAATTAAACTTCAAGTACTAGATAATTACCAAAGGCCTGTATTGGATTTAACACCAGTCACAAAAGACTCCGATTTTTTGAGAACCGATGCAACGTGAGTATACAACTATTTATTAAACTAAATAACGTTAAAACAAAATGTACTACCTATATTATTATTATCTTAAACTACAATATTGTAGTAATATTTTGACGTAAGCAGCTTAAAAATTTTTTTGCAAAATTTAATGTTGATTTTTTTGTTACGCAAATAACTAGTTTATTTACTCAAAAATAACTTTCTAGAAATATGTGGTAGTCAGTATTATAATACATAAAAATTATGTGTAACATTCGACCACCGTATTTTTACTTAAAGTCTTTTAAATTTGTGGTTAATTAAATCAGACCTACAATTTTGAAGTTTTCATTTTTTAAGATCATACAACTAAAATTAAATGTTTGTGATGTTAATTATTATTTTTTAAGTAAAATATTTAATAAAACTAAAATATATAATTTTTGATTTTTTGGGTTTCTGTTTATTTTGCATTAAAAAAAATGGAATGTACGTATCAATGTAAAAATTAAAAGTCAAATTTAAGTTAAAATTGTATATTTATTACGAGTATAATAAAAATTATAATATTATAGCTACTTTAAGCACGATTTAATTTCAGTAGCCCAACTATATACAGGAAGATGGTTCTATATTATTTATAATACATTATTTTATGGACTCTTCATCGAAGAGCGGTCGTGATTTAGTGATGCGTGTTATTAATTAAGATGATAAATTATTACTGATAATGAAAGTGATTATATTGGAAATCTCAAACATTGAATAATGCCACTGATAAGTTCATTATAAAATATGCATGTAAATGATTAAATAAATATAAAAATAAATATAATCTCTCAATATACTTTTATAATTTGTTTTAATTTTCTATTTAGAAAAAACGACGTAGTAATTAATATTTCACGCTGTCTATAGTTATATTAAATATTAATTTTAAACGCTCAAAATAAAATTATGATTAATTACTACTTTATTATTGTAAAATACATATTCTAAATAGTGTTTAAGTTATTCATAATTACACATGTAAAAGTAGTTGTTGCATAGCTCGTTTAGAAAGTTGTAGACGTTTCACGCCAACGTCGATCTCTGAAGCAGTATAGGTTGGGCCTGATATGAGAACTTAACAATGATAACGCTAAAAAACCATTAGAAATAGTGAGAACTCAAAATTCATATCCTACGGCGACTTTTTCTTAAAAATTATATTATACTGAGTGATTCTTTTATAACATTATAATATAGTATGCCCGATACTCGTATTGTAATAATTTATATTAAAAAAAAAACAATGCCGCTTTAAAATAATTTATTGGTTCAAAATTAATAACTATAATAATAGATCAAGGCGATTTTTAACCACGATGTATGATTTTATTGTATTATAATAACTACGAAAAGGATTCCAAGACGTATTGCATAGTATAATACAACAGTTATATATTATAATCATTATAATTGGATATTGCAGTAAATATTTTTATTTCCGATATTGATTTTTCAGGTAGGATCGGGCAGGTATATAATATTATAAATAATATGATATTTACTCGTTTTTGACAGTAACATTATATAAGTAAATTTGTTTATAAATTTGATATAAAATAGTATACAATTCCTTCAGAATTATATTTCCGTTATTTTTTAAACTACTGACCATTAGAATAAATGGTATTCATGTCTTTTACTTTTACTTTCCGTCATCATAATATTATTATTCCCTTTTTATTGACAATAAGTTGTTTGTTTGTACGGTTCATTACATGAATTGAACGATAGTGATGTAAACACCCAACGACCCAACCATAAAATAACTAGCTAGAAATATTGCTATTTGTATTAATAAATATTGATAGATAGTAAGTGCTATAGTAACTATAGGTGCTAGGTGGGTATCTAGTAGATACTATCTACTTTAGGCACCTTTATTTACAATTTATCAATTACCTGATAAATGCAATGTTTGAATTATAAGAATACATTCCAGTATTCTATTAACTAAAAAAAATAAACATATTTACATATTTCCTAGTTTGCTTATAATTATTTTTAAATGCATAACATGATATATAGTTATAACTCATAACGTATATCATATGTGTATAACAAACACGTGATTCGAAAAATGTTGGTTCTGACAAAAAACCTGAATTCCATATCAATTTATTACGCTATTCATCTAATAGTTTTTTTTATAAATATGTCACACATCCGTGATTACGTTTCATTAACTATAATAATAAAATAACTGCGGTCTAAATAAACTTAAAATAGAATCTTACGAGGCGAGAAGATATTTTCGTTATGAATACAATTTTTAAATAAAATTGTTTATTTTATTTTATTGTAAATAATAATATTACATGCATAACAAAAGTAGTCATAAAATAACCATAGAATGTACTGGATGTATTTTTATTTGATTTCTATATGTTATGTATTACCTATCATAATATTTAATGTTTATTGTATTTTTGATATTTAGTTATAACGCTTGTAGGCGATTGGCTAGACTTATATCACACACAAAGAGAAACAAATTCGCTATTTTTATTATCGAGTCACCATAGTCATATTTTAATCTCGCTGTTGATACATGTTTGTGTTTCGACTATTGTAAAAAAAAACGAAAATGCACGTAGGTACCTACGCATTGCATTATCATGTCAACCAATTTTATTATTGATTGACATAAGAATGGATCTTGGCTGGGCTAACCGGTGGGCGGAGGGGCGCGCGGACCTAATATATTTTTATACATACACATAATTTATAATAATAATAAAACGTGCTTTCTTTGATTATGCGTACCTACTCTCCTGCCATAATGACACGTCGCGTTAAATGATGGCGAATTTAATTTTCGGTAGGAAAACTGCAAACAGAGAAGGAGAGTAAAACTCCTGCTTATGAACAGCGCCCCTCGATAGCGGTCAATAATAACATTTAAGCGTGTGCTTTAATGACGGCCGTTCCCACTATTCACGATTTCGGACCGAATTAAAGATGTCAAGGCAAAATCTGCGCAATGATAACATTAAATAATAACCTTAACGCGACTTGGCCGTAATGTATGACTATGGGAATATATCAAATGAATAGACTAGCTACTTTCGCATGTTTCAAAAACGATTGTTATAAAATTAATCCAAGTGATGATGGGCAAATATAGGTCCAGGAAGTTTGCAAAAAACTTCCTATACACTTCAACGCCCCATTGATGAAATTAAAAACCTGTACACTCGTATTTTTTAAAATTTTTATTTAATTTAGAGTTACTTTTTAACGCGTCAATCTGCATTGATCAATCTAATATTAAATGATCATATTATTACAAACAATCGATTTTCTGCAAATACTAACATTATTACTCGTATAAATGTATAATATATCTATAAATTGTATTAGTAGGTACGATTTCTTAATCTAACCAGAGGCCATAGCTTTGAATTAAATGCACTCAAATATTTTTTTTTTTTGTTACTTCATTGAAAGAATCCGGAAAAAAATTGATTTACATTACTGTTTGTGCAAATACGAAAATGTATTAAGCATATTTGAGGTTTTGAGCGCACATATTATTATTAAATACGTTTCTTCAAATTGATTTGTTCAGATATATTTCAATAATTTTAATAATTTTTAGTTGGTTTTTTTTTAACAAATAGACTATTGCGATAAGTCACTATCACTTTTTTATTGGTAATATTGATATCAATAATAATTTGGTTTTAATTTCTGAAGACAAATTCTTTTTAGATTGTTGTTTTCATCAACAGCGCGTGTCGGAAAAAAATAAGATAAATATAGAAATATATATATTTTAAATAATATAAACAATTGTATAGGTAATTATGAATAAGAATTAACGTAATCTTGATAAAGGTTTATTCTAAATATTTATTCATTATTATTATTTAATAATATTATTTAGAATACTTAATGACATTTGTAATACATGACTAGGTACATAATAAGTGTGAATGCCTGTTAAGCAGTTTTTAATGCATTAAATGAATAGCCCTACTACAGATAGCGATTAATGTAAATATTAACTTAAATTAAATACAAATTTATATTTAATTGTAAAAAAAAACTTAAATCGTCATTCCATAGCTACAATTACATATTTACAAACTGAGTTTAAAATTGTTAAATCGAATTATAATTTCTAAAACCAAATAAACCGCATTCTATTGGGTAGTAGCTGTCGTATATTATTAATCACATAGTTATCTATTTATTTCATTACCACATTAGAGAGTGTACTCACACCACAATAGTTATTTTCTTATGTCGTAATGAACGAGAAATAATAAATAGTTTTTTTTATTTTTAATAAAGTCCACTTAATTTACAATAGGTAATAATAATATAAGAATATAGAAAACATAACATTATTTTTGTACTGTGTATACAATCAAGATCCTGAAGTTCGAGTCAATTTATTTGATTGTTTTTTGTTTTATCGCTTTTTATAATATTCTAATGAGAATTTAAAAAAAAATCATACTTTAAAACGTAAATTATTATTATACTATATTCATACCGCGATATTTTATTCCAATGAGTCTCTGAAACAAAGTTTTAATTTTGCTATGCAACGGCTGTAATAGGAAGTGAATATGCGTTTAGAAATAATTATGCCTAATAAATTATTATTATCGTTGACGTTTTTGTGGTGTAATAATTCGTGTTGGAGTGTCCTAGAAGAAAACATGTCGAAATATTATGTTTTGTAGCAATTATTAAAATTGTATATCTGTATAAGTACATATAATATTATAAAAAATGCCATTCAAACGGTTTTTAGATATAAAAAAAAATAATTATGTATATTATTTATTTCGTGTTAAATGTATCACAGTATAATGTATAATATTTATTATGTGTATATCTAAATAAAACAGTAAGTAGCAAAACAAGAATGAAGAAGGTACACCTACTTTAAAATTAAAATGGTACCAAAAAAAAAAAAAAATACCTAATTAAATATACTAAAATATTTGTATTTATATAAATTGCGTTTCTAAAAAAAAAAATTTCCATTTTAGAATTATATCAATATCATATATTATACATATATAAATACTACTATAGGACCTATGTATACCTATTTATGTTATATAAATTCAATACTGAATATTTTTGAATTAGTTTGACGTATAAGTTATCTGAATCATAAATGCTTGTCTTCCAAATGTCATGACGAAATCAACAGTCATGGTGTGTACCATGTTATCCTTACAGTATGTGTGACAAACAAGGAAATCTATGTAGTAAAATAATAATAAACTTCTATAATTTAAATACGTGTGATAGTATGATCGAGTTTGATATAATAAGTGTACAATACGCCCTCTTCTCGTATACAAATTGGTCGTGATGTACAAAACTCGTCACATTACTTATTAGGACATAATATATTTTTATTACTCTTTTATGTTACAATATAATATAAACTAGTGGAAAAATCTTGATCTCTGACGAAGAAGTTAAAAATGATCGTTTCTGATTATTACTTAAAAAAAAAAAAAAATGTTTTTTATTAACGCATAATAGTAAATATTTAAAATTTGTATAATGATATAACCTTTATTAACTAAATTGCTATATTATTTTATTTTATTAATATTCATACATAAATCAAAAACAGTATATGAATTTTAATCAATTTGAGTTAGTATACTTAATTTTCATTACAACAATCACAATATAATGTCAGATATATGCATTAATTATAAAGCGATGAATTTCTACGGTGAATTTTATGGCATATAAAATATAATTCGTAAGCCATCGTCGATTTCTACAGTTTCATATTCAAACAATTTCTTTTGTTCTAATTAATTTACACTCAGAAATATTTATTTGAATAAAAAAAATATAAAATAAACAATTTTCGGTAGATAGGTACCTTGTTTTAGTAATGAGGAATATATTGTTAATTATAAAGAAATAAAGAACTGATAATAGATTCCGTTTAATTAAACTCAAATGTGTGGTTAAAGTATAAATTACCAATTAGACGTCATATAACTAAGTCCAGATTAATTCCTCTAGGATACGATACTAAGTTGTGGGCTTCATAAATGGAAAAAAATAGAGTTCTATTTTTATCCCTAATATTATAATATTTGCCTCATTAGCCTACACAAACCTTTAAAAATTATAAATTACTCACTGTTAAGGGATAATATCAGTAACATCATCATTGACTTATTATATATATTAGCTATTATTATATATAATTAATCAATAAACTTGCCATCATTAAATTTAAAGTAAATACTAAAATGTTATCTGATTTTGAATAGTATAAATATAATAGTTTGAATCCTTTATTATTATTCCAATACTTACATAGATATTCCTTGTGAATATAATGAGACAAATTTAACATTAAAAAAAAAATGTGCTCATTTTTGTATGATACTATTTATATCATATTATTATTTTCAAAAAACAATATAATTTTAAAGTTAAAATTTGCTTTAATATAAATATTAAGAACATAAAAATAGGTAGATATAAATTAGTAATTTTTTTTTTTTTTTAATTAGATTTTAACATAATATTATAATATCTCGACAATTATGAACAATATACTTAAATATAATATAAGTTATAAAGCGCACACTCTTAGATTTTGAAGCCTGATTGCAGTATAAAACTGAGTGTATGTATTCTTTAATTTTAAAATAACTTAAAATAATGAATGTGCTAAATAAATATTATATTTTTCCCGTTTAGTGTTTTTATAACATTACGTAATTTTGCAAATTTTAATGTTTTCTTATTTTCCTTCTTTTTTTCTCTTTTCTGCTTCACTAAAATACTTTTTTATTACAAACATCAGTTTTGGTACCTAAATATATTTTATTTATTGATTAATACATAAACTTTAATATAAATACTCGTATACCTACTCTTTTATATGTGTATTTGATTAAATTAATGTTGACCAAATGGCCCAAATAATATTAATGATAAAAATATTTATATAATAACAATTAGTGTTGTTGTCATCGTCGTTAACACTCTCGTATTCAATAGGAAAATATACGGTAGTGTAATTATTCTAAAAACAGACAATAGTATAGAAATAAGGTAGAAATCACCTGGCAAATGGTACTGCATATTGTATATGCTATTTTCACAAGAATAATATAATTTACGGTATACCAACTATGGATTTTTTTTCTTTAATTTATTTTAAAATTAATGTTTATCACTATAAAAAATATAAATAACAACTTAATAAAATATTAAGCAGACATCATAATTGGCTTTTGTTAATCCGGGTTTGCGTGATGTAACTATATTATATATCTCTAAGCAAATATATTAATTTTTATTTCTAAACATAAAAAATACCACGAACAAATAATTATGATAATGTAAGTATTTACTATTTGTTTTTATGGAACGATAAGGACAAAACGTAATAATTGACAATTACGACAGTGAGTCATATTTTCTTTGTATATTCTATATAAAATATCTAACATACCTACCTTAACGACTTGAATCTTATTTTAACTTTGTTTTTAACCTAATTTAAGCGATTGAAAAATTACTAATGTAAAATACTCAAAATATGTAGACATTTTTATTATTCTTAAACAATATTCGTTTTAATGTTATGTGTAGTCGAAATTTTGAAAACTAATTATTACCTTGTAACTATAGGTGAGTAACTGATATTATAGTAAATCATACCTTAAGTATAGGTATATATTTCGCTTTTTCGAAATTAAAATATGAATTTCTAATACTTTCACATACTTAATTATACATTTTAAATCTAGATACAAACCATAATAGTAAATATAACATATTTTCAAACCGTAATTGTACGTACATACCCATCTATCCAGTATTTCCACAGTTCTACAGTTCTATATTTCTACCCTAGGAGTTTATTAATTTATTATTAATAATTTACTAATACCTATATGCATTGGTTACCGTATAATGTTTAATATGTCATATTCTATGGCATGGCATTAGATTAATTAATAAACGAAAGCAAATCAATATTTATGCTACCTAGCAAAATGTAAGTTCTGATCGAATTATTTCTATACCTATCTAATAAGTAATAATTCAATGCAATCAGTGTGATGGTTTCCAATACTATTAAGGGCCAACATTTCTATAGCCACCCCCTTTTGTAGCCAGTCCTGTTAATTTATAGTTTTTATGAGACGTTCACAAACAAACAAATTGTAATGTTTTTGTTATGTGATATGTTACAATTATTATCTAACGTTTATGAAAAAATATTTGAACTAATAATATATTATTATAATACCTAATTAATTATAGAGCTCCGACTCACTTTACAATAAAGTTCCTTAGAAGAATTACCAAACATGAATATTTTAATAAAAAAATTTAAATATAATCATGATAATTTTATTTTTAAATAATAGTTATATAAATTATCTATTTATACCTATAAAGAACTACCTACTTACCTACTTATTTTGTTTTTATAAACATAGTTAAGGTAGTATTTTTTTTATACTGTTGTATTGTTTTGTGTTCTTATTTCGTATTTGTAATTTGATATAGTACTGTATACATGCTCACTATAATCTGGAAATTATCGGTTCACTATCTAGTTATCACGGTTGGCTTTAAATTTATTGGTATTATATTATAAATACTAAAATATAACCGATAGTATTTTAAAAAGTTTATTTTATAAGATGTAATATACCAATAAGCTAATAATTTACACTAGTATTTTGGTTTCGAACGGTGATTCGCTTAATTTAAAATCTTACTTTCTATATAAATCTTTAATTTCAATCAGATAAGTGCTTTGTATATTATAAATTATTGCAGTAGATACTTGCTGCACTTTAAAATTTAATTTCAATTTTGCGTATTCAAATTTAATATAATACGACTGCTATAATATTTTTTACATTACTTTTTAAACCGTAATTTTTCTAATAATTAATTAATTAATATATTTTATTTATCGCGTAAATTAATAGTATCGTATCTAACTAGTAGTTATTATTGTTGATATTATTATTTGACTTGACTTAACTTGATTAGAGAAAGTCTATGGACTATGATTGTAAAATGTTACATCACATTTTGTTTTTTTAAGTACTCGATAATTATTTTGCAATAATACATCAACAACAGTTATCTATTGTATTACTTTCAATATAAAATAATAAGGATAATAATTTAATATTATCCCGTTTTGATGACGATCCTCGTTAATTGTTATCGTTGGTTTTTTTCTAGAGCTCAGTCGTACGCTGTTCAGTTGCCGGGAGATTTCGTTTGTGAAGATTGTACCATTAGGCTACTCAGAGAAGCATTAGAATTCAGCAATAGCTACAGGTTTTGGTCATGCGCCGATGTCGATATCAAAAACAGTAATTATTATTCGCTTATATTTGTCATATAACAACTAAACATACCCGTAATTTAAGAGTGTACGCAAAGTGCAGTAATCGTAAGCGAATCTCGAATCCGTTCGAGGAAACATTTATCACGATTTCACGAGTCTCTAAAGTAGATACACATTTCCCTCGGTATTCGACTTGTCGAGGTAACACTATATAAATTAAATTTGGTCTAAGTTACGATAGATGTACCAGTTTGCCATTCCACTAAAATTATTACAGCACACATTGAACACCAGTGATTTAAATTTATTTTAATAATTACACGGTTTAAACTTTGAATGAAAATTATTCATATATTTATTTCAAACAATTTTTAAAATACTGCTTTAATATAAGCGGCGTAATCTAATTATAGCTAAAAAATGATGGTTAATATTCTTTTGCATAAACGATATTTGAATGGAAATTAGGTAAAAAAATTAGGTTTATGATATTCATTAATTTATAGTTTAATGGAATATATTTGCATAATCAGTGATAAAATCTACTCTCTAAAAATTTGCGTATTATTTTAATTGCCTTAAATGCGTAGTACGATAATTGATATTTGATTGCATTATTTTGTTAGAAAAAAATTACCGAGAAGACTGTAGTGGCAAAGGCCGTTACTTGTTATCGAAGTGCCGATGCGACAAACTTTATTTCGGTCCTAGATGTCAATACAAAGATGAATGCATTGAAGACAGCGATTGTGGCGACCAAGGCAGGTGTATTGATGTCCACGCAACATCCGCTCCCAAGAAACAGTGTTATTGCGAGCCCGGATGGTTTGGACCGGCTTGCACTAAACGTAAGAAATATGTTTAAAATCACAAATGGGTTATAACACATATTTTTATGTTTTGTGTTTATTTTCTATATGGTATTTGGGAAACGATTTCTATATGTTAGTATATAATAAGAGAGTGTTAATAATTTCACAGTTATTACGATTTTAAATAACGGAATGGTTAGTAGTAGATATTATTATTTTGAGTTTTGACACTAACATGAAGGGTATACGACATTACTCAACCTTCAAAATATATTACCATATTTATATAATATGGACAAATTGAGTCCATTGTATGTACTCTTAACTCTGGGACGCAGCATGATGTATAGTTCCTTAAAGTCTATCAATGTTGTTACAGCATTAACATTTATGTATATTAAGTGAAAGCAACGCAAAATATATTAAATAATCAATAACGCGTTACAATATTAGAAATCAAATTTAAAACTATATAATATAAGATTTATTATTATTTTTCAGGTTCATCGTTGAAATCAAATGAAATCGATTTAAGCAATCACAGATTCAGAGAACTTTCAAAAGATTTTCAATTATATTGGAAAATATTTAAAGAAGAAGGCGAAATAGAAATTGTATTAAAAGCGAACAGTACCAGTTACTTAGGGCTAGGTTGGCGTCCAAAAGATTTGACTGCAGAGTGTAAGAATTTCCCAGCGCTAGCAGATTTACCAGGTGCAAAAGCTGTAGCAGCAATACCTAAACCAGAACCGGAACCGGAACCAGTAGGTGAACCAGAACCGAAAAGTGAGCCAGAACCAAAAAGTGAGCCCGAACCAAAAAGCGAACCGGAACCAAAGAGTGAACCCGAACCTAAAAGTGAACTAGAACCCAAAAGTGAACCAGAGCCAAAGACCGAACCTGAACCGAAAAGTGAGCCCGAACCAAAGAGCGAGCCAGAACCAAAAAGCGAGCCAGAACCTAAAAGTGAACCTGAACCTAAAAGTGAACCAGAACCTAAAAGTGAACCAGAACCTAAAAGTGAACCAGAACCAAAGAGTGTACCAGAACCAAAACCAACACCAGGGCAGAAATCAAGTAACAAACCTGAACCAGAACCGGAGCCTGAAACGACTGCAGAACCTTCGCCAGAACCTACTACTTTATCAACAACAACAATTGCAAGTTCCACTCGGCCGAAACCATCATTTTTCCGAACCAGAGGTCGACTGCAAAAACCAAAGCCTTCCGATGAACCCGAAGCTGCAGCATCAACTGCTAGTACACCATTAAGAACTAATGGGAGACCAGGTAAAATTTTCTTATTTGTTTAAATTATATTAAAACATAATTTCCAGTCATTTAAATATTTAAACTCACGTATTATAACAATTATACTATTCCAAGTGTAAATTGAATATGATTTTATTTTTAAAATTATTTGTTATTTTATTTTCATACCAATAACATAAATAATCATTTCAATTAAAAATTTCATGTGCCATGTTCTTATATTTTCTTACAGTATTTGCCCAATTACGAAATACTAGATCAGCATCAACTCCAAATGGTAAGTTATCTATAAAATCATAGAATATTAATGTATTCTTTACAAAATATAATAAATAACAAATCGATTAGAACCTCAACCAGAATCAGAGCCAGAACCAAGGCTGAAAGTTCAAGAAGGCCATAATCATCACGATCACTCTTCACATGAACACGATCACAACCACGATCATCACCATCATACTCACGACCAAAATCATGAACATCAACACGAAGCTCCCGCAAAAAAAGGTAAATATTTATTTAACATTATTAAAGTTAACGATTACCTATATTATAAAAACATTACGTGTTATAATAGATATTACTGTAAATATGTCAACGTACTGATTTATAATGTTTTATGAATGCACTTTAAGAAATTAAATTAAAATTATTAATTAAAAGTAGGTACTATGTTAAATAGTAACAATTTTTTTTTTTTTTGATCAAATGTTTAACTTTTAACTGTTTTTATATATTACATTCTAATTGATAATATTTTAGAAATGAAACTCAATACGTACACACCCAAAGCTGATTTCAACGGAATGGATTGCACAGATTTAGTGATAGGGAGTGCTCGAGGATCAGCCAGCAGAGTATGGGACTATTACACTAGAGACAGGTAAATTGTATTAATTTTAAGTTTTTCTTACAGTTAAAGTATTGTAATATTTTTCATTAGATCGACGCCACGTGTAGACAGCTTTTGGGGTGGAAAGAATGATTTAATCGCTGCAGTTGGGTTTGAAAAAGATGGAGTTACGACTATTGCTTTTAGAAAGAAACTAAAAGGTAACTCGACATTTTTATACGTTTGGAAATATAATTTATTTCTCTACTGCATTCAATTCTAATAAAATATTGTAATTTATAGCCGTCGAACCTACTGATCACTCTATCGTAGATGAAGTTATGCACGTGATTTGGGCTAAAGGTCAGGAACAGAAAAATTATCAGCATTCGCCGAAATCTGGGTTGGAAAAAGATGTTGCTTTTGTAAAAGATTTTTACAAGCAAGATGAACTTAAATATCACGGTCATGGGTCCCAGCGTGGAGTGATTTCTATTAACTTTTTCGGTAATTATATCATGGTTTTATTTACAGAGTTATTAAAAAATCGCTAACACGTCTTAATTGATGTAATCGTGATTAAAAAAATTTTAAATTGAAACTTTAGAGCAACTTAGTAATATTAGTGACCTTAAAAATCACTCATTGTATTATAGTTCATTAAAAAATTATCCATAGATTATTTTGTGTTTAAATAAAGTGGTATGAAAGGTTTTTCAAATCGCAAAAAAAAAATGACTACTTATACTATATGTTCTATCTCGAATAGTTCCTATAGGTACGTTTATGTGTTTATGTTTTATACATGTGTATTGTACGTATTATAATGTGTGTACAATAATACTTTTAATCATAAGCATAAATCGTAATTTTGTTATAAATATTTTTTCAAGGAAAATAATTTAATATATTTTATATATATATATATATATATACATAGATAAAATAATAAATTTAATTATTAATAATATTATAGGTACTTACTATATAAAATATATCCCTCTAGTATGTCCTCTATGTATTTTTGTACTTATTGTAGTTACTGTCATAATCATTCTTTTAATTTACAAAGGTTGTGTTCCAGCAATCTGCTTATTATTTTTCAATTTTCCCCATAATATGCGTCCATGGCCGACACTCGCACTTATACTTATATAACTATGTTATTATTGAGTCTGTTTACTATTATGATTTCGTAGTTTTGTACGCTCATAAATATACAATATACCTATAATTATATTTTCTCTTGTATTGGAGCTTTCGAGTACAGCGTAGTTCACTTTAAGCTGTAAATCATCGTATGGCATAAATAAAATAATATTTGTGTCAAAATTGTTTGCTGATGTGATCGCCGCTCATTTTTAACGGCTTTCGACATGTACAAGAGACACAGTTGTACAAATTTCCCAAAACATTAAGTACCTATATTTTATGCAGCGTCACGGCATCACGCGGTATAATGTCTGGAATTAAATATACATTTTAAACTCAATAAACATTAGACTAATCGAATATACCAGCTATATGCCTGTATATCTCGACTATATATAGTTAAATTATTTATATTTAATTTTAAAACGTTTATGTTCGGATAAGAACATAATACTTTTTTACGGTTCACACCGTTCGTCTTCGTAACGTATAGAGCAATGTGACTTTCACTATAATTGTACGCACTTTATCGTCGTAGATGAACCCGGACGACAGCAGCCATCGGACGACGATCAAGAGTCGACAAAAACCGCGGACGATCCATCAACCAGTCGTAACAAGGCGTCCGTCCAGCAAGTTTCCACACCGGCGCCCAGTAACTGTTACGGTCAGTGGTCGACCCCGAAAGGCTGTAACGTGACCGCTGGCCAGTGCGAGTACCACGCAGTGTGGACATATTCGTCAAAAACCGATTACATGCGATTCACGATCACCACCACGCACACCAGTACTTGGACCGGAATTGGGTTTTCGGACGACCACAAAATGGTAAGATATATATAATATAATATAATAACAACATGGCAGATATCGTCGACAACGATATTTTGAATTATTTTGAATTCGGAAGTTAATTTAAACAACTATATCGATACATGAAACGTTCGGGTCGTCGCTGTGACATATATTTTATGTTTTTTCAAAACCACCAAATGTTTTATAATTTCATACGCAAAGATCTTATATTGTTTTTGTTAAGTATTAAGATCTTACGTTATACCTGTAATATACTGTACAAATATATCAAGTATATCCGAAAACTGCAAAGGAATAATTCGGTGGTTTGATTTCAAAATTACACATTAACGAAAACAATTTAAAAAAATTAAAATCGAAATACTGTTTGAAGTTAATTTTGGAAATAGACGCCTCGTTTTCGATAAATCGTTTGAATTTCGTTTATAACTCTTATTTTTGTAACTCATTAGAGTCAGACAGACGCCATAATTGGATGGGTGGATAAAGCCGGAAGGCCGTTCCTTATGGACACGTGGATAAACGGATATACGGCTCCGCTGTTGGACGCTTCACAAGACTTAAGCAATATAACTGGTAACACGGCTGAAGGATTGACAACGTTGAGCTTTATGAGGAAACGATCAACCGGTGATACTAAGGTAATTATTGGTAAATTGATTAATTTTATCGTTAAAAACGTGAATATCAAAATCAACTAAAAAATTATCAATAGGCACGCAATTTTACACTAAAAATTGGTAAAATACACTCAAAAACTTCTTAATTTTATATAAAATCGTGCAGTTTAAAATCAAAAAGTCTAATCAAAATTTTTGGAATAATAATGTGAAAAAACCTTTATATAAACATAAATTATAAGAAATTAAACTATTTTGAGCAAATAACATAATTTTTGTCAACCTTTAACTTCTATAAATAAACTATTTTTAAATATTAAAAATACAAAAAATAGGATTTAATGTAGGTACCTCTATATATCTTTGTTCTTTATACCTACTATATTATAAAATAAAATGAATTTTATGGAACTATTATATTATTCTTTCCACAAAATAGTAAAATACATATTATATAGGATAAATGCATTAAATTTTTAGCTCTATTCTATATTCCTATTAAAACATGCTTTCATCAACATAACATTTAAACATGACGTGTGATTTTACCGTTGCTTTGAAATAACAGGACATGATGTTTTCGGATGATAAGTGTTTGTACTTAACGTTCATCGTCAAAGGAGGCGGTTACAACCCAGTTAACAAAAAAATTAAAAAACACGAAGTCTTGCCAATGTTTTCCAACGACAGAGTGTGCATTAGATCCTGTGGCGCCGGTAAGGGTTCTAAATATTGTATAACGTTTATTTAATTTTATTATTGACTTGGGTGTAATTTTACGTTTGTTTGCAGAAGAGGATTGGGAATCGGCCACCACTACGACTACGCCGAAAGCAGCGTTCAACGTGGCCATTAAGTTGGTAAAATTGGGTGAAAATTTCGTTGTGCCCCCAGCTGGAAGTCCCGATTTCGATGCCCTGGCCAACACTGTCACCAGCGGTTTCAAGAAAACCTTAACTAAATTGCCCGAATTCTACAAGATCAGCGTCGACGAGTTTTCTCAGTACGTACAATATTATAATATAACTATTTTGATTATAATATTGTTACGATTATACCGCTAGTGCGCATTAAGTGTATTATGTATACATATCCATAATATTTATTTTGCCAAATGATTTATGCTTCCTAGTTGGTCGGTTATCTATACCCAAATTTTCGTTATATTTTATTTTATTAAGCGATTTTGTGTTTGTTTTCGTTACAGAGATAACGACAACGTGGTCGCCAAAATGAGTGTCGAGTTAGACGAGAGTGGCAATGGATCGCGCGGCCGTGCATTGGGCACGGACGAGGGTGCCGAACAATTGGAGCGTGTTTTAAGGAGTACCGTAAACAGCGGTCACGTAGGCGCTCTGTCGTTGGATCCTAAATATTTTGTTTTCGAAGCAGCACCACGTAAGTAATACAAAAGGTGTAGATTTTGTTAGTTGTATAATTTATTTTTATGTTCAATTTTAAAATTATCAGTATTATATTATAAATTATACCCATAAAGTATAACTAAGTCGATTTTAGTAAAGTTTTGCTTTAAATTATAACGACAAAATCACTATACGAAACATTGAAAATCGTTTATAATGAGTAATCGGTTACGCCCCTTCCCCCCCCCCCCCCCAAACACTTTTTTCTCGCTGTTTATTTCATTCATTTGATTAGGTACATTGCAGATGCAATATCAAAATCACAATAATTCAACTATAATATGATTTTTAGTGTCCAGTACGATTCCGTTAGAGGAAAACGTCAATGACAGTATATTATTGTCCACGACAAAGTTATGGATCGTTATAGGATGCATTTCTGCCTTGGTGTTCATCGCCATCGTTCAAGCCGGATGCACCATCTACAAGACAGCTCGAAGACCCAGACCAAACCATAAGGTAATTGTCACTGTCGTTATCACGCATTTGTGTCTCCATAGGGACATATTATTATTATAAATAAATTATGGATCATCATGATGTTTATATTATATTATATTATATTGTATTATGTATGTAGTTCATCCATATTAACGGCTTTCGTAGAGCTTTTACTTTATTGATAGCTTCGCCGTATATAATTATATCATAATTAGGCTTATTATTGTTGTACCTATTCGTCAACATTTGGCGAGCTTGCAGTAATTGTGTAACACTATTGTATAGCTGGTTTATTCGGTCCCGACTGGAGCTCAGGCCGGATATCGGCCGCCTGTCGACCCTTACATGTACACCACTGGTCATTGGGCGCCTATTCGAGCGGAACACGTCACACATCGTTACTAATCAAAATCAAAATTTTAAAAATATATCGAAAATCAAAAAAAAAAAAACATCAATAAAACACATAACGCATATAGTATAAGTATATTACCCGGTGAGTTTGATCAATATTTCTTCTTTGCCTCTGTCTCTCTCTTTTCTTTTCGCGTGATATCCTTATTATATATTATAACTTATATAACTTATAAGTCGTGAAGACTGCACTTCGTATCAGTTTATCGCGATATTATACTTTTGCAAACAAAATAGGATTCAATTATTTTTTATATTTTTAACCTATACGCACTGATTCGATTAAAACATGAAATTATTTAAAAGATTTCAGCTTTATAAATTTCGAGCAATAGAAATATTGATCTAATTAATGATATGTTTATAACAATTGACAATCGATTGTTTGATAATCATATATGTTGTATATAATACAATAACCAACCAATTTATTTTTTTATTAATTTTTATTATTTAGTATTAACTATATGTTAGGTAATTAAATGTGAAATGTTTAATTATTTGAATTTATTTTTAATACTACACGATTATATAATAATAACTACTTTATATAAACTTAAAAAAATTAATTTTCACGTATTATATAACGCTAAATCTAGTACCAATATAAGTATACCTACCTAATTAATGCGGAAACAAAAATAATTGAGTACCTACGTTTGAACTGTTAAAAAAATAATTATGATATAAAAGGAATCACCCTTTGATATTTCACGCATGATCATATTATAATAATGGCTATAATTATCCTATTTTAGATTTCTTACTAACTTTATTCACTTGGGTGTCTATCGTCGTATTGATGTGTATGTGTATATATAGCTATATGGGCATAGTTTACATATAATTATAATTGTAATACATTTCATCAACTGTAATTTACTTTGTATTCGGTAATGGTATATTCAAAAATATCGATGTTTTTAAACTCGAAATATTTCTATAACTCTACCAATGATCGTTTTGGTTATTTTCTTGTTTTTGCTTCGTCATTCGTTCCCACCATTAATTATTTAACTCTGTCTTTGACTCCCGCATAATATAATACATATAGGTACAGCTGTTGTTTTCTCACGTTTTATTCATATTTTTTTTTCACGCTATATCGAGGTCTTTCAATATAATAATAATTCCCCTTTTAGATCTCTGAATTCTTTACAAACCATTTCGTATGCGTGCCTATTATATTATTTTGATCGCTTTTTTGTACCTATAAGTAATTTTTTTCGAAACGACTTTAACTACGTTTTACGCACTAATATTTTACATTTAAAACTATTTCGTTGGTTCAATGACAAATCATTACACAATAATAGCAATATTATGCCAGTACTAATTTCTCGAACGTACAATAATATTATTATTTACTGCCTTCCATCATAATACTATTCGCATAAAAAGTCAAACAGTATGGTGCAAATCGGTGGAATAAAAATTTATAATATTATTTTTTCGTAGAAAAATAGTAATTATACGTATTTCTATAATTTATTACATCAATGAAAAAAAAAAATTAACTTTACGCGGGATTTATTGCCATAAATATTATTATGATTGCGTGCATAATGCGGGTCGAAATTCTAATCAAAGTAGTACCCAAAATACGCCAGCGTACAGAGATAGACAGACACGTTTTTCCGCCGTATAGAATGATTTTCTTTTCTTAAAAAAAAAAAAAACTGCTTGCACACTGCTCCTATTATTATTATTATTATTATTATTACCGCCACTTACTATTACTACCACTACTACTATTATATTACACGCGCTCACACCACTCTTATCACTACTATTAAATTGTATAACTATTATACACGTCTTATTTATTATTTTGTTGTTTGTAAATATTATTCTTTTTATGTCATTACGAAATGTGACTTATTTATATTTGCTGTATATAATATAGAAAACAAATCGGTGGTAAACCGAGAGATTTGCGCCAAAACCAACCTTTAAAAACGATATAGTATTGATATTATAACAGAGGTCTTATCGACGTGATACTCTTTTGGACGTTTTCCTCCCCCTTCGTATCGCCGATTGACTTTATTGGTATATCCTAATAACATTCCCCATCACATTCCCCAATGCCGCGCAGTGGAAAAAAGGTTGTTTTCGGCACAAATCGTAGACTTCTCACGCTTGTTATCACCATATAATGATCGGTGTAAAAACCAAGGGCTTTCCGATATTGTGACGTCCTTGCGGAAAACGGTATTACGCATCGGACAATCGAAATTATAGACATCCCCAATGCGTAACCACAATTTTATTTTTACAATCTTAAACTCCAAAATCTTGACAAAACTCGCGTCAACCTCTATTCCCGTATAGCAAAAAAATATATATAGTATAATATCGACGTGATACGAGACAAAAAAAAACGATATCAAATCGGACATTTGGGAGGGATACGAGTTTTGGCCCCCAAGGAAAATTTACGCAAAACTGTCAGCGGATCGATTGTCGCGTTGCACAACGATCGACGGCTGATCGTTACATCGGAAAGCTCGCGGAAAATACTATAAATAATAATAACGTTAAATCTTCAAAATGTCATTATAAGGAAGATGGAATAATATTGTTTTTATTTTGGCTCGTGCGCAGGATCACGGCGGCGTGAATTCCGCCTGGAAGGACTATTCGTCCGGCGGCGGCGGCGGCGGTGGACCGAACACCAACTACGCGTTCGATCAGTACGACGGCGACGAGAAACAGTCGCCCAGCTCATTGAGCCACACGTCCACCATACCGCTGACCACAAAGTTGGTGTCGCACAACGGCAACGGCAACCATTACGCCGAATCGCGGTCGTTGCACAGGCCTGCCGCGACCACGGCCGCAGCGGCCAACGGCGGCGGCCGTCACATGCACAGCCGCCCTCCGCCACCGCCCGGACACCAACAGCAGCTGCTCCACCAGGACAGGGCGGCGGGCACGTACTCGCTGCCCAGGCCCGCGCAGCAGCCGCCCCACCACAACGGCGGTTACTACACGCACAGGCCGCCAAACCGGACGTCCGCGGCACACCACGGGCCGCCGCACCAGCAGCAGTCGGCGGCCGGCGGGCCCGGAGATCAGCTCCAACCGGACTTTTACTTTATGCCGTCGCAGAGGAAGTATTCGGGCGAGGTGGTCAGGGTGTACGTGGACTACAACACGAACCCCAGGAAATGATCGGGGCCCTCCGCGTCTCCGTGTTTTATACTTAGTAATCATTTTTTTTTGTAAATATATAAATCCGACAATTTTTTTTTTTCATTTATTTTATATATGTCTGTACACTATACTTACGACGCACACGTCATACTCATATATATATATATATTATATGTTTATTGTCCTCCGAGATATGCCAACGTTTAAAATATATGCGCCAATCACTTTAATAATAGATAAAATATCATATTGTATATTGCGTGCGATTCGTCATCGCATTATCGTGATGATGATGATATTTCTGCGACGTCATGAAATTTATCTCAATCCTCTTCGGTTCGTTTTGGGTCTTCGAAATCGGTCATACATCATGACATATCAACGTTTTATTTACTACAACCGTGTGCCATTTCAATCGACCGACAGATGATGTTGCACGTGTGATAATTGTCGACGTGATAAAAAAATGATTTTCGTCCACGAGACAACTGAACCCCGCGCACAGACCAAAACGCACTTTAAGCCCATTGTCAATGCCTTTTATATTTCTCTTCGCGATAATGTTACTATGACAGTGTGTGTGTGTGTGTGTGTGTGTGTGTGTACATATATATTTATAGACGATACATATACGAACACTGACGCACGTTGTTATTTACGTGTCAAGCCACTACACATTGACTGTATTTTATTTTTTATTATTATGTTAGAATATCATTATTATTTTTTTTAGATTTTATAGTCTATATTACGTGAAATAGTTAAATGTAATGTTATACTATGCGTGTGTAATGTGTGACCACCGCCATGAGTTTCAACAAAATATATAGTGCAAAACGTGGTCAATTAATTAATCAATATTATAATAAATTATGATTAAGTATGTATAGATTCTTAAGATATATAGATATGTAAACTGATTGCTCATTTAGTCGAAAAAAAACGAAATTAATATTATGGTTTTTAAACATAGTGCGTGCGACTCGTATAACATATTATTACAATTAATATGTTTTTTTTTTTATAGAATTAAATGTTTGTTTGTACTTATTTATAGTTAGGCAAATACCATAGATAAACTAAAATGAATTAAATGTCTAATAGCTAATATTAACATATTATATATAATTATATATATATATATATATATATATATATATAGATACATTATATTGTATTATAATGTGTAATCTTAATTTAACCGTACAAGTACTACAATGGCATTAGTCTATTCGCGTTAAAAATATTTTCACTGTGCTACATCAATATAATATTATTATTATGTTTGTATATGCATCTCCTGTGAAACCGGAAAAATATTATGAGGCGTTAAATATGTTTGTATTTCGACTATTTTGTATATACACCGAAAGTGGCATTAAACTTTATTTCTGACGCTGTAAACTATATACGTATGATACAATAATATAATGTAATATGTATAGTATAATATTATATAGTTATTAAAAAACATTTATTTAATACAATTTTTTTTTATTCTATTACACTGTTTTTATACCCTTAAATATACATACGATTGGTTGATGGTAAGGATCATACTGTGTATAACAGTAACGGATAACAAATTCGATCACAGAATCATTTGAGTTACTCGTTTTTATCAAATTGAACGTGAGCTCGAACGAAATTCATATTGTTGTTGAATTTCGATAAAAGGTTCAAAATGTGTTAATATGAAATATTATTTTACGGTAATTCTAATTTTTTTTCTTGTGAATAATTATGGTGTGTTTATTTTATACGTTATTTATATTACGCACAAGAGTTCTGAAAATAAAAAATTTATGAGAATAACTAAAACCATTTTGACCGTGATACACACGAATCCCGAGGGAGTACTGCAAACTTTCGCCACTGTTCACACCTCTTTACCTGAATTGAATCGCGTAGGTATCAAAAGTGATCATTTTTAGGCAAATAAAATAATAAAAAGGATATTTAAGATTATTTCAATTGATAAACATATATTGTAATTCATGGATATCGAAGTGTACATGCCAAAACTCCATCAAACTTAAATAATTTTAGATAGGTATAGTCACAAATTCAATGTTTTTTTTTTTATAGATAAAACTAATAGATTATATTTTTATTAAAATAGATGATTGACATGATCGTTTTTTTTTTTTGCATTGAACGTGAACAAGTTCAGGTTCTTAATGATTATTACCGAGAACATTGTACAGGATCGAAAAATCGAAAAGTGGAACTACCACACCGCTGTGCCTAAATTGCCTATGTATTTCGCCGTTCTATCAATCGCCATAATATAATTTATATTTTATTTTATTACCGAAATGTAAATAACTACCATATGATTTGAGATATTCCAAAAGCTTGATCACATGGTTGTACATGCGTAGTTGTAAGAATGAAAACACCTAAGTCACGTCGAAGGCTGAGTATACATATATATAAAATATTAGTACAAGATATCGTGTGGTCAAATTAAGTAACATCGTCACTTCAGTTATTTCATGTGGATTAATGTTATTAACTAACATGAACTGATATTATAAAACTTCCTCGTCTAGTTGAATCAACCTGATAGACTTTTTTAGATACTATTTATACATATTTCAACTTTAAATTAATATAGTACAATAATAGCGACAACTTCGTTAGCACGTCAATTCATTGACAACCAGCGGCAATAAGTAACGATTATTATTTCATCTGGAAGAAGAAATTAATTATTACAACATTCAAAGCTACACATTAATTTGCTAAATGTTTTGCAGGCGTTTCTTAAAATGAGCGATATTTGTTCACTTTAATTGTATTGACTTCCAAGTAATCTTAAAAATGCAATTTAATTCAAATGCATGATCTGATGATAGTTTGGTTTTTACTCACTCATCGATGTTGTGGGACATTCTGTTAAGACTTTATGTACATGCAGCCCAAAATATGGTAAAATATACAGATATGTGTTCACATTCGGACATCTTGTCACCAACTAAGTCGTCGGTCTCGGTCATAGCTCTACAACCAGATCCCACCCCAACAAATTTACGTACGAAAAAGAGAAAGCTATAAAGAGTGCTCTAATAGGCACAAATAGTAGAGTGACGTCACTTTAACGATTTATAAGGCCGACGGTTCAAAATAAATTGTTATCGCGGTTCACTCCATTAAAAATACATGAACGTACAACAATTAGTTTTTTTAAATTAATTTTTTTTGTCTTTTTTCTTAACATTTTAACTATCAAAAACGTATTGATCACAAGTTTTTACATAATATATATAAGCAAATCCCACGTAAAGCGTACGATTTTTTTCGTCTTATAATTAATAAATCAAAACTGTGCCGTATTTACTGCCATTAATATTATACAATTAAAATACCATCAATGATAAACTTTATGATTTCATTAAATATTTAAATGCTTATAAAAAAAAATTGTGCTTATGTATTTTTAATATTTTTGATATGCTAACAAAACAACTTATGAAAAAAATTGTATTAAATTTTCATGCATTTTAACTTAACGAAATTTATTTTTATCGATATTTATAAACAAACAATTTTAAAAAACCTAAAAATTCTTAGGCCTACAATTAGCTCAAAAAGTGTCAAGATATTTTTAAAATTTTTTCGTATATAGAAAATGATAATTTCAACATTTGATATAAAAATTTTAAATGTCTACGGTTATTTTTTTTTTTTTTTTGAATTACAATAAAATAAGAAAATTGTTCCCTGAGAAAACGATAGTTTACAGATCAATATCCAATGTCTAATTTCAAACGCTCATAAAAAATATGTTCCGATAAATTTTTTTTATGAAAAATGTAAAAACTTGTGTTAAATCTTATGTTGAATTTTCAAATTTTAAATGTTAATAAAAAAATTTTTATGAATTCCCTAATCAAAAAAAATTCAAAATTCGTGATTTTTACGTATTTTGTCGAAATTTTAACTTTAAACGCTTATAAAAAAACTATTATAGACTTACGCTCAACTTTTTTTTAAATTTTCTTTTACAACACGTTATAAAGAACCTTGTATTCAATTTTTTTTTGAAAGAATGAAAAAATTTTTATTAACAATAATAAAAAAAACCTCAAAATGTATTATGCCTATTAATAGCTAAAAAAGATAATGAAAAATTAATTGTGTATAGAAAATGGTTATATAAACATTTGGTGAAAATTTCATACATTTACAGTAATTTTTTTCATTTACATTACAAAAATAAAATCGATTTTCTCGAAAACCAGTGTTGCGTAAAAATTCATGTTTTTCCATAATTTTTGTTTTGTTTTTCCCGACACTTTTAAGTACTGGGAATTTTCAAAAATAATCTTCTTAAATTACGAACTAGATTTGCTTTTCTACTAGAAAAAATACTGATGAAGAAAATCAAAGCATTATTTCAACAACTTATCGTGTAAACAGAAAAAAAAATCATTGTAAAGTCAATACATTTGTCGCTCCACTCAGAATCTAAAAGAACTAACATGATCGACAAAAACTTTGTATATATCATGTTTCTAAAATACAATGAGCAATTATTTAATAAATAAATATTATAGGTAAACTATGTTATGTTAATTACAAACCTACAAAATAAAACCAGAAATATTTGATAAATATTCCAAATAATTTTTTTAAAGTATTTTTCAGTACCTACCTAGTATTTAAAATACTATACAGTAAAAGTATTTGAGTAGTATTTTAAATACTTGAAAAAAAGGTGTATGAGTGTTTACAATATCAAAACATAAAATAAGTTTTTTACTAGCTAAGAAGGTTAGGTAATAGGTATTTCATCATATCAAAAGAAAAAAAATTACATAAACATTATACAATCTATTTTTCATGCTGGCATGTATACTTGACCACTTAATATACATACATCATGTAAATAGTTAAAGTTAACGACATAACCACATTGAAAAGAGTTTTTATAATTTTATAATTTTAGTCTGTGCACCGAAATCCTAGTCTATAAAATTAAATGTTTGGTTTTCATTATTGTGATTAACTGTACCTGCAAATTGATTTAAATTATATTTTTTATTTTAATTATTGTGCTGCATACATACATTTTATTTTTATAATTTTAAATAAAAAAATATTTAATTATAATATAATATAGGTAGGTACTACAGTTTGGATTATGGACCGGACTCTAGATACTATAATTTAGTCTATAATATTACACGGTACCTACATATAGTTATTTTAGATGTGTGAAGAATAAAATCCTGTACTTTGATTTTTCTGCCTTATCGCAGTAAAAAAAACTGATTAGGTTAACTGTCTGATGACCCTTATGAAATATGAATATCCGAGCACGTATTTTATCATGCCAATAACTCCATCTATTTACATAGATACACATAGTGGGGAGGGGAAATAGACGTATCAGTGAAAAAGTATTGTAAATTAGTAGACCTTTAAAAAACATTTTACAGCAATATGATGACATTAAAGCAGGTAAAATACAAAAATAGAAATATACCTGTGACGCTATCTTTTCAGTAAAATAAAATTTAAAAAAATATACCGGGCGAAGTATAAACAAGGTTAAGAAAGCTCACAATGCGAGTGTGCTAAATTTCCAGTTCCTAAACGTATTTTAATGCAACTCAGTAAACTATATTTCCATGTACAATTTAAAAAGAATTTGGTAACCTTTATGTTTTGGTATCTATTTTTTAATATTGGCCAGTATGCATTTACTTTGAATACAAACACTAACGGACAGACGCAGCGGCGATATGAGGTGTTTTAAACTTGTAGAAACCTAAAAACAGTAACCTTACCAGTTCGCATAATAAAAGAAAACAATATTGTTAATTATTGTTTGTTATTCAAATGTAAATCGAAATGTTCGCATATTTGTAGCTCGCGGACTCAAAAACTAAACCTATACATGTTTTTCCGTATATAAGACCAATGATTATAAATACCAGTGTTTATCACGAATGATGAAACATATCATATATGAGCAAAACGAGAAGAAGCACAAACTATGTGTGTGCGATAAGTAAGTAATGCAATACTTTAGAACGTGCCGATTTTACAATTAAAACGGTTATTATTGTCGAATTTCGACAAGTGGACGGTACTGCAGTTTTATAATTTCGTCGTAATATCGTGCGGGCAGTTGTTGCAAATTTAATAATATTATTCAAACTGCGCTATACGCACGGTCCAAAGCGATTATAGTGTACATTTATTTATCTCGACACTCGGTCAGGGTCGACTTGGCAGCGCACAATCTAGGCGTTTTCTTTTCTCGTGCAGGCTTATGAAAAATATACACATATTATTCATTCGGAACGCAATGCCGTTATTATCATATTATTGTACGTGCACCGCTTACAATCGTATAATATTGTGATTCTATTATCTTAACCGACGATACTACTTCTACGATTATTATTACTATTATATAGACTGGTCGCAGTGACCGCCGGAAAAGCGTGCACAACAATAATATTATTAATATCCGCACAAACAGCGTGCAGCAAACGCGATGGAATCTTCTCGCGTAAAATAATTAATAATAGTGCTGTCCGTCACCTGTGTATATTATTTAATTACCGTGTTATTATATTATATTATATTATATTATGTCTAAGACTCACGCTTGTGCATCAACGACATGATGTCACGATAAAATATTACGCTATGATTCTCACGCGAGTTCAGCTCCAGTCCGATCCGCACTCACGACACGCGTGGGTAAATATTAATATATTATTATATACGTGAAAGCGTGCGACGACGACCTCGACTATAAAATTATTATATGACTATGATACTCGCTGGTCATCCCTGCAATCTATACTCGATATAGCCTCACGTGGAACCTAAACCGTTGGCGCAAATGGTGGCGGGTGGCTTGAGCCTCACTCCTCCCTTAAAAAAAAAAAAATTGTTTAGGCTTTTTTCGCCTATGAATCCTACACTGAGACACATTCCCTCATAGTCTGCCAAGCACCCCCACGGCTGTCTACACAGATCGTCTCTACAACTTCTGCCCCTCCACCTCCCTCTCCCCCTACCCACATTCACGCTTTCTACCCACAAAACAAAACACAAAAACCATACATACAAAATATGCATAAACAAAACATACTCGGACAGAAAGTTAAAATGTATTTCAATGTGACATAATACTTACAAATTCTAGGGCAATAGGGCGGAAAAGACGCAGGGGGAGAGGTAGTCTTTTTAGGCCAACATCGTTTGGCGCCTACCAATAAAAAACTCAATGTATAGTGCCTACAAGTCACACCGTGCCTATATGGTAATCTATAATATATTATATATAGAGTCCGGAGAATATTCCGCTGCGGTAATATTATGCATACCTATCCCAGGATATTGTAAATATATTGTAGTCTATGATGACGCTTGTATATAGTACACTGAGTGCCTGCCAATAGTAAGTGCAGACGGTTGTCGGAGAAAAATTATAATTTTCGATAAAATATATTCGAACGTGATGATCGCCCCACTCGTAACTTATCGTTATCCGTAGATGATTTTAATTTTTTCTTCGTTCTTAAATGCTGTATTATGTCCACATTAGTGCCCCGTGTAAACAACTGCTGCGCTACTTGCAAAATAAATAAAAATTAACGTTTCCGGAATTTTACACGCGTCCGTCTTACAACGTAGGTACGTATTGTTGGAACGTGAAGTGCATGATAAAAATGTCAACGATTTTATGTTTAGGAATTAGGAACATACATTCAACACTGTGAAAATAATACGTATAAGTACTATTTGTATTTGTACAACATTACGTATTACAATATACGAATTTACAACACGTAATATCTAACATTGAATTGCGAAGTATTTAATTAGTAAGATAGAATTTTATCAAACGTGGTGTTATAATATTTTCGTATGGTTTAGTAGATAAGCAAGTGCTATTAATCAAATGATAGTAAATTGTAAAAATGTAAAATGTATGACTAAGACAGACTATAGCTGCGTGATAAATCTCACGATAACACAACACATATATTATAATACAATATCTATATAGATAATATGAATTATAAGATAAATATTTAACAGATAATGTATATATCGCGTAAAACTTTATATTTTTGTAAATTATATTAATTTTTAGCACGGTATTTACTAAGTCATTTAATTAAAATATAAAAATGAAAAAAAAAATGCTTGGCAAATTAATTTAAACATACAGTTTAGTATGTGTTGTGTAACAAATTTCTATTTTAAATAAAATATTAGTATTTTATATTACGATACATGCATAAACAGTCATACATTCATATATATATATATATATCAAAACCCTCAAACTCATTTTTTGTTTATAAATTAATTTATTCAAATTCTAATTTTTGAAACTTTTAATTTTACCATATTATACGAACAATTTAAGAAATGATCTGTGGTAATACAAACTTTATTTTTTCAAATGAGAATCATTCTAAATTATCTCTGCTTTATAAAAATGTATTAAGAATCAATATTCCTTAAAAATATTTTACACAAATATAAAATATTTGTACTTATCATATTCAAACATTATAACAAATTTTAATATGTTAATAGATTAAAAAATTAATTACTAACATTTTCAAATTATACTGACACATTACCACCCATTTTTTTCAAGTCTATAGTTATTATCATAGATATTACATTATTCTTAGTGCATAAAGTTTAATAACTCAAAAATTACTTGGTCGAATTTTTATTTAGATATATAAAAATATTCAATGTAATATTTTTATCGGCTTAACAATTATCAGGAAGAAAAGGTGATTGTCATTTGAAAAAAAAGTTGTTAACTAACAAAACACTCCTTAAATGGTTTAAAAATCTATGTATGTGAAAATATGGTAAATACCAACTTAAGTATTCTTACTTGACAATTCCAAAATTTAGAATATATCCAATAGATTTGTTAATAGAGCAAAATAGGGGTGAGCATGCTTGGTTAATCACTCTGTATAAAATATACATGATGGTTGTCCACAAAAATATATGAAATTATCACCTAAATGGCAATCATAATAATTATAAATAATAAAATATAAATATAAGTATATACTTATTATACTATGTAATATTTTTTTAACCTTGCTTAACATAATTATTATGCAAACAATAAACTAAATTATTATCTGTATAATTATATTTTACCAAGACTGTATTTGAATTTATTATAATTTTTAGGTAACCTTTAATAAAATATGTTGTTTTTATATCTTTATTTATGTGGTGAGAAAAAATTAAAAAAAAAAATAATAACTCAAACCAGCTATGCGAGAATTTGTGCAATAACACATGACATGAGATAGTAATCATATCTCGTAGAATCAACATATTTAACAATTATTAATTCAATTCAAATTGAACACCACATGTTTCAATCATAATTCATAAATCTTAACACTAGTTACAAAATAAAAAAGTTATAATAAAATTAAAAATGTTATCATCGATCAGTTATAAAAAAAAAACCTGAGAAGTCGCTCTGCTGTATTTATAGAGTAACTCAATGATGGCTGTATTAAGAATGCGCTAAACTTGAATTCAATGATTTCGTAATTTTATTTAGTTTAATTTTAAAAAAATATGTATACTAGGTAATAACTCGAAAATTAAATACAAAATTCCTCATAAATTGTTTGTGTACTGGAATTCAAAAACAAGTCGAACATAAAGCTATAAAATAATTTTTTTTTGAGCGATACGAGTATTAAAGTTAGGATTTTGACGAAATTTGTCAAAATCACGAAAATTATTTTTGTAGTCGATAAAATGTTTAATATTTATACATACAAGATTTGAAAATGTAGTACAAGATTCCATATAAGTTTTACTTACTAGATTTATATAAAAAAAAAAAATTATTTAAATGTATTTCCACAAATATTTTCAAGAGCGTGTTAAGTTTAAATTCTGACGAACTTCAAACTTGAACATTCGGGCGCAAATTCGTGTATTTCCATAATTTTATTTTATTATTCAACTATCTTATTGCCGAAAATAAGTAAAATCGAAAAACGCCAAGCACGGAACACGTTTTTTACATGGCTTCGTTAATCGGTTTTAAGGTATTGGGCAGGTGTTGAAGACAAGATTGAATTTTAGTTTTAGCGCAACAGCACCTATAAGTCAGGCAGTCCTGCGCGATCGTCGTAGTGTTATCGACTGTCCATAAAATATACGCAGGCCAAAGTCGCCACGCGCAGACATTAATCGCGGACGCAGCGCGTAGAATAAAACGGTCTATTTTGAACGGCCAAAATTGTCAGCTGTTTGATACGCGCGTATAGGCTGTACTATTGTTATCGCAATGAGATGTATTGCCGTAAATAACTAATAATAACTTGTAATTTTCACTGGGTAGCAATAGCGTCTATTTTTTTGTAAACCATAGATGCCTACTACCGTGCGAGGTATAATCGATTACAATATATAATAATATTTAATGGACAAATTATTGGTTCGCGTGTATTTTATCCACTAATAAAGGATTCTCCCGGCCGGGTGGTCGATTCGCATCATACGATCAAACGTCGACGTCGCGTCACGAGATGCGTGTCCAGCGGGTACTATAAGCCGGCTGGGCCCGGGCCTATTCTGATTTTCATCCCTTAAATACGCCTAAAAAACATGTTTGTGTAATATACAAATTATTTTTACGACCAGGCCTGTCCTGCATTTTGATCCTGGACACGCTTCGTCGTCAGAAAAGACAGGTGACGGCGAGGTGGGAGCTTAAAGCGGTGTTTACATTTGTGTTCGACGGGTGAGTTGCCGATGCGGGTTCTCCGGCGACGACAGCGGCGGAAGAGGCTATGGCAGCGATACTGGCCGACGCCACGACGATCGCTGCAGCAATGCCCCGGCATGAAGGCGACCAGTCACGGCGGCGGCAGAGCCCGCATTGCTCGGCGGGTGAGTGGCGGTCGGGGTCGAGTGGAGGGCCTATAGCCGCAGTGCGGTTCGCCGATTTTCTCATTCTCTTTTCGTCCGGTGGCATGATCCCTGCCGACCGCCGAATCGCGCCTCCCGGGGTTGTCCTCGATTCTGCAGCACTGAAATTATAGTCTTCGCCCGCTCGCTCGCTCCGTGCTTTGGTCGCCGTCGCAAAAGTCGTCTTCTTCGCACCCGCAACACCGTCGAGCGTACGTCGTCGCTCATTAGCCTCCCGCCGTCACCCCGTAGTCGCTCCCGCGGCCGCCATCGCGCTTTCGAACAAACGCGCCTGCGACCGCTCGTCCACCCCACCGGAAAACTCTGTAGAGGTGACCAGTGGCCTTTTACTGTTCGTTTTTAATACACCCAATATACCGTCACGTACCCCCTCAGCTTGCCTATGCACCTTGTTGAATGCATTTTTTTTTTTATATTATCATTTTTTTTGCATTTAAGAATATTATTTTGTTGTGTACGTTCCAAAATCTCAATAAAAAAATATTTAGGTTTTTTGGCCACGCGAATGTAAAAGATCCGGTAGATCAGCGACCTTATGAATACGAACGGAGGTATATATATATATATAAAAACAAGTAATAATAATGTTTTACAATAATTAATCAATATTTATTTATTGTATTTTGAGATTAACTACTCTTTCGATTAATTGTGGTATTGAATATTTAAGATTATAGAATAATGATCTGTTGTTCAAGGACATGTTTGATCTGAGTTCACCGTATGGGGGCACCTGGGGCCCATTCAGATTTTCTTTAAAAAAAGCTTTACCCCAAAATGTATGTCCATAAATACATTGATATTTGCCATACTCACATATTAATTGTTGTTGAGGGGGTCGGAGCCGGTGCGTTTTTAATATAAAAACACGTCTTACAGTAAAAACTCTTACGCCCACACCTAGTAGAATAGTGGGATTTTGTTTTTTTTTGTTTTACTTCAAAGAATAGAATATTATTCGAGTAGGATCAAAGCCAGATTTTAAAAATTATAATTATAGAAGCTAAAATATCCATTTAAATAATGCACAATATATGTTATTTTTCAACATTTTTTTTCTCGCACTATTTAAAATAAAATGAAAATTTGGTATTTGATCTTCGGTAAATTATGGTTAGCAAATGACACCGTGATCGTGATGACAACGGCCAATCAAAATACGATAAAAGGCATTCGACACGACAGACGACGTAGCTTTTGCGCGATACCGCTTATCGAGGCGATGACCTATCGTTATCTTTATTCTTTATCGTTAATCGCTTTTAAACAGATTACGTAGACAAATTGAATAATATTAGTTATTATTTATTATGATTATTGTTGTTTATAAATAAACGAGATAAGATAATAAAATATATTTTACGAACGTTTAAGAATAATTTATTATACTGTGGTTTAATATTTACTAACAACGTACGCTTTAGGTATTCTGTACATTCAATAAATTGATAATAATATAATAATAATGCCACATTGTCACAAATCATTATATTACAAATTACAGGCCATTCGGCAGCGGTGGCGTGGATAACTATCGATCTATGCAAATCATTACAAAACACTTTTATTCCCCACCACGACCGCGGCACCCAAGCAAATGAAAAGTGATGACTGACGAGGTCGGCAAGATATTATTTTCATATAATAAGACGTCGACCTGTGGTGATATCATTCTGACAGCGTTAACGCGGTTACGGTAGCAATGGGGTGGTCGCTCAACATATGTTTAGATAACAAAGACTGAAAGACCAGAGATAACGGCGATGTTATTGTTGTAACTAGTATTATAGTAAATGATTTTCCCAGAGCCGTATGTACGCGTATACTGTCTATGGCGTATAGTTCGTTAAGTGTTATGGACTAGCAAACGATATAAAATTATCAAACCGCCTTCGTCGATTTAATGAATGATATTGATATTTCGTAAATTTTCGCCAGTGTCATTGTCGAATCGAAATTTTCCCGCCACCGAAATCAGTTCTCGAAACGACGTTCGCGTGCTGGGAAATCGGTGGACCCGTCGTCGGTCAGCTAGCTGTCTGCGTGAGGTTATGCGACAGACGACCGACGTAGAATCTGTCTTCAACTGCTAAATAATTGAACCACCGCCATGTCCAAGACGTCTGGTTCGGCCGCGTCCGGCTCGTCATCGTCATCGTCGCAGCAGCAAGCGTCCGGAGTCGCCACTGCGCCGACCGAAGACAATTTTGACTTTCTGTTCAAAATCGTGCTTATCGGCGACTGTGGCACCGGCAAGACATGCGTCGTTCAGCGGTTTAAGAGTGGCACATATGCTGAGAACCAGGGCAACACTATCGGCGTCGACTTTTCCATGAAGACCATCAAAATTGACGGCAAAAAAGTCAAGGTACTTCATTCGCCTCTCCATCTATGCAGCCGTGCATAAATATCCCTCAAAACGACAACACCTTCAGGCATACTTACTATAGTTTTATGTTATAGCTCCAGATATGGGACACGGCCGGCCACGAGAGGTTTCGCACGATCACGCAAAGTTACTATCGCTCAGCTAATGGAGTCCTACTAGGTATGCATTGTTGACATCACCATACAGTACGATTTATCGCCTTATCAATTATAATATTGTCATGTTTTATAGTTTACGACATTACGAAACGTGCCACTTTCCTGAATCTACAGAGATGGGTCGAAGAAGTGCGTCGGTATACTTCGTCTAATGTCTTGCTTGTGTTGATTGGTAAGCTTTTATACTGCTATCTTTTTTTTTTATAATGAGTATTAAGTGATGTCCCATCATTTTATCATAAATAATTTAACACAATAAAAATTTACGAACGATATTCTTCTCGACTTACTTATAACAGTTTAGTAGCTATTTAATTATTAATAAATATAAAATGTAAAATTAATGGAAAAAAAAATAATAATCCAAAATTAAGCCTACCAACTTACAATAATAATTTACATGTCTATATTTTATACATCAAACAACTTAAGCTTTCGATATTGAACATCCTTTACAATGCCAATAATGTCTATATATCTTCATCACGTTATGTTTTTTTATATTATAAAAATAGGTTGCATATATACTATGGTAAGTGTTTAATCTATACAAACAACAACAAAAAGTGTCTAATTCAGATAAATAATAATTTTATGATAAATTGGTATTTGGGATCAATTATTGTTTGGTAAAATGATTGTGATTGATTGTTGTATTGTGAATTATTTACAATAAATCAATGTCTATCCTTTCTAAGTTATCACAATATTATCACCCACCCTCTAACAACTAAAACTATTTATATTTTAAATTTCTGTAGGCAACAAATGTGATTTGGAGGAGAACCGCCAGGTAGAGTTGTCTGAAGCAGATGCCATGTGCGAATACTTTCCTGAACTATTGTCTGTGCTGGAAACGTCGGCTAAGGAAAATAAAAACATTGAAGAAGCATTTGTTACAATTGCTTCTGAACTTAAGGTAAACGTAACAATTTTATTGATTGTCAACAGTCCATTAAAAAAAATTTTTACAGAGACGTCATGACCAAAGTGCTCATATTGAAGATGAACCCAATCCTGTCATCAACTTGAGTGAAGGTGAGAATGTCCAGAAATGTAAAGGCTGTACATTGTTATAAGCTATCATTACAACATGGTACAGTAGAACAAATCAATATTTGATCATTATTATTCTAAAACCTGATGATGAACATGTATAATTAAATAATTATACATTCATAATCTTACGGTAACACACTTGTTTAATGTGAAACATTTAAAGTTTTATTTAGATTGTAATAAAAAAAAAAGTATGATTATATGGGACAGACTATCCCAGAATTTATATACACGTTTATGATCCGCGTGAATACTGTATTTAATTTTATCATTCTTAACTTGCAATAACTATTCATATATTTGAACCTCACTTTGTTAATCATTGAATCATGTACTATAATATTATATTAAATAAGATTCTCGAATAGTTTTATGGGGAACCATGGTCATAAATATTTTTTTTTCAAGTATCTCTTACAAGGTCCACAGGTGTATCTAACTTTGAAATTATTTTTATCAGTAGACAATATAATATAGTAGAATATCAATAATGTTTTTCTTATTTTTGTTAGCCACTATCATATTTTAGGATATTATTCATACAACAATTATTTGTTCCGTATCAATATTCTGTAAATAGATATATGTATGTCCATATCGAGAATTTTAGCAATTATTTTTTCCTCTTTTTAAGAATAATATCATTCACGAGGAATGATTTTAATTGATTTTATTTAATATATATATATATGTTTTTTTCTTCTTAAATTTAAATAAATATATCTGTATGATAACTGACTATATATATTTATACACATATAAATACATATAACAGTATACATACATTTGTATAACATTATTACCATCTTTTGTAAAAGCACCTCTAATAATATGGTGAAGGTATTTGAATATTATATATTTTTTTTTTTATTATTATTATGTGTAGTGAAAGTAGGGAAATATTAATAATTCTATTATAAAATACTTAATACTAATAACTAGTCACATGAAAAATGTATGAAATATTTTATTGTAGTAGTTCCTTTCATTGGTTAACATGTGTTTATGATAATGATAATTTCCCTCCTATAAAAATTTGTGATTTATAATGTTTTACGTGAGATGTGTGGTGGAAATTTATATATGTATGTACAATATGTATCTAAAAATATTTATTATTGTTTAACTTTTTCAACTTTATAGATGTTTTATTATCAGTACCTAGCTATTTTTTAATTCTAAAATATTTTATGTTTTTTTTTTTTAAAGAATTATCTCAAATTTTTATTATTATTATTTATTTGTATTTTATTATTTTTTTTACCAATGTCTACATCAATTGTATACCTGTAATAGTCATGTGTGCTGTTGTGTTTTACTTGTACGGAAATGATGACTACCAGTAATCAGAAAACAAAGAATTCAAATGAGGGCTCGAGGTGGGAAATTACATGATATTATAATAATTGTCTTTTTACATTAATATTACAATATTTAATATATTGTACAACTAACAATCAAGAATTTTATTTTTTTTTCAATATTTAATACTAGAACACTAAATTAATGTCTAATTTATTAAAGAAAATATTTAGACAAAATCGGTGATTTATGTATTATCATTATTTTAAATATTCTTGCTCACTTATGAAAAAAATCTTCTTTTCTTTCCCTACCTCACCTTCCAATTGTAGAGGTCACTACAATGGACTTGTAATCTATATAATGGCGAATCATGATTTTTTTATTAAGGTATACATCTTACACTGTTTAGTATACGCACAACCCAATGAACATTTACATTGTATTGATTAAACAAAATAATAACTTTTAGTGTATTATTGTTGTTATTATTAAATATTATTAATTTATTATAATTAAAACACAGCTTTGACGCCGTACATAGAATAACTACTACAAAAGTTGTTATTTACAATTTAAAAGCTCATTTATAATATTTTTGTAGAAAAATCGCACTGAATGCCAAACATCTAAAAGTTAATTAAAACTTATTTAACATGTTAATAGTAATATATAATAATATAAATAAAAAAAAAATTTTTATTAATAATATATTATAGACTATTGTAATGTGATATATTTATATCTTGTAATAATAACAAATTATTATGAATAGATACAGTTTTTAGGGTATGTCATACATAAATTGTAAACATAATAACATGATGATAAATTATATATATACTATAATAATATATTGTGTAACAATTCTAATAATACTTTATTTTGATATTTTGTAAATCAAATTTGTTAACATTGGCAATATATTATACAGTGTAGTTTGTGATCATTCAAAACAAATCATTATGATTAGCCTGTTTCTCTGAACATTGTAGAAGAGAATACATAATTACCAATCAATATATATATTTAATACCATATTTTATTATTTTTAATACATTTTGTGCAAACAACCAATGACCATGTGTCCATGCATCGTAATTATAACTATGTTACTATACCAATGTCAATATATAATTTATAAATGCAACAGTAGAAGACAATATACAATATATTTTAATCAGATTATGTATTGTCTTAATTGTTTAACTATGTTTTTACAAACTGAATCAAATTTAATTTTTTTATAATGTAGTTTTAAGTTTTTTAATTTAGTTTAATGATAACATTGTTATAAAGAGAGCATAGGTGTGCATACGGGGGCAGCAAAATGCAACTGCAGCCCCTGATATTTTTTTTTGGCAGCTACAGCATCCAAATATTGTAGAATTATAGCCTGCAGAAAATTATATTTACTACATTTATTATATTTATAAATTATAATAGATAATACACTATATAATATTTTTTTAGAAAATATGTAGAAATGTTTCTACAATACCCTTTCATCGATATTTTGGATTTCTATGGGTTTATTTGTTTAACTAACATAATTATGGTAGATTATTACCGATTATAGGTGGGTAATGAGTGTTGGCTGTTAAATGAATAGCTCTGTACACATATTACACATAATGGATATATTTAGTCATATGAGTATAATATGATTGTATAGGCTCAGGTACCTCCACGAATTTCGTATATAATATTGAGTTTTTAAATTGTATATTATAATATAAAATAGACAAAATGTGCCTAATATGCGTCGTCCACGAAACGAGAAATCCAAAGTTTAAAGACCTACGCAAGTTCGCGCACACCGAGCCGGCGTGATAATATGCGATTTAAATAATTACATATTTTAAGTACTCAAGACTCAACACACAAACAAAACTTATCATAATATTATCGAGATGAACGCATTATGTACCTTTACAAACAGTAGTGTGCGTTTGTTTTTTTTCGAATAATTACCATATAATCGTTTGTTATGAGTTTTGCAGGAGGAAGGGTGGGAACTAAATATTACCACTGTTAACCTCCTCTACTCGAGTCCGGGGATTCGGGATTTGTATGTCTTTTGTATGCCCATAAAAACCAGCCAAATATGTAATGAAAAAAAAAATGCTTAAATATGTACTAAAAAGGACAAAAACACACAATATCGTTATTGCAGTAAGTTTAAGGCTATAGGTATAAAAAAATATATAACTGTAAAAAAAACAATGCAGTGAAATTTCAAAAATGGTAGCTGTTAACTATATAGGTATTATAGTAATGGTATATTAGTAAAAAAAAAAAGGTTGTGGGCAGCCGTTAATCAAAATTTAATTTTTGTCATATTTAAGTTTGGACACTAAAGTATGCGATGAAAATCGTAAAAACAGATAATTCACTCACATAGCTGAGTATTGTCGTATTATATACCTATGTAGATCAACCAAAAAATAAATTATATATAATTGTATATTATTATTTTATTTTAAATTTAGCCTAATCGTAACGACACAATTGCGGTAAGTTATACCGTGTAAATACCAATATTTTTTGGAGTTCGGGATTTTCTGTGGATTTTTATTCTTAGTGGTGGGGCCACAGTGACTCGCCCGAACACATTTCGCAACCATAAAATATATATTACTGAAGAGTAATATCAATGGATATTTTCTCTTATCATGTGAACTCATGTCAAAAAATCCTATCACTCAAATTTACTTATTGTATTATATAAATATAGATTGTAAATAAACGAAAAATATAAAAAAAAAAATATATATATATTAATACATTAAGTGGCAAGTACCTATGTATTATAATATAATGCAGTTATCGCCTGCGCATGTATAAATAATTTATTATCATTATTACAGTATGGGTAGGTAAGTAGATCCAATAATATTAAATATTATGTCATATTGTTATCATGTACTCTAATTTTAATTGCTAAACTACCACGAGACATCGTCATTACGATGTGTGTAGGTATTATATTATACTGCCGTTTTATATACCAAATTACCAACTCCATGTGGAGCATAACCACCATAATATGATGCATATATATGTGTGTGGGTGTGAGTTACGGTAAAAGTACGAATACCGGTAAAACCTAGAATATACAAAATAGTTTAGTCAAAATTAAAATTCCAGAAGTCGATAAAAGTAAAGTTGATGCACGCACATTACTAGCTGTAGTGTTACAAGTTGTTGATGAAGATTTTTTTCCGCCTGGGTACTAAACCAAGAAGATTTTCTCAACTTTTCACTCGAAACCAATTCACTTTATGTGAAGAAAATTTTATAGAATCGGCAATAATTCCAGACAATATAATTGGTATTCGTCGAGTAGTATCACAACTGTCTTTGATTGGCGGACAAGGGTTGATAAGGTGAGACTGCTTAAAAAAATGTATAACTAATAGATGTAAGTGTCGATCAAAAAATGTCTCAAGATGCCACAGTGACCAAGCCGATACAAATAAATAAATTATGAATGTAATAATTGTAATATTTAATAATAAATTTGTCCCAAATTCGAATATATTAGGTATTATAAATATACAAGTATAAAACACAATGTATAATAATTATTAATTAATAATAATGTACACGCGTACCTATCTAATATACTACTAGGAAGTAGCTAATATAGTACTTAGTATACTTAAACAATAGTTACTATTGTCAGTGTTATTAATAACACATAATTGATAAAAAATTTCGGACTTTTACCAACGCTAGTTGTTTATCCCAAGGTTTACCAAATCTTGTCAGTAAAAGTTCGAACTACAGAAATGATTCGGGGATTTACCAAACTATTTTGTGTATCCCAGGTTTACCAAAATCGATCGGTAAATGTCCGAAATTGGGACATTTCCCGACTGAAATTGGTGAAACCTAGGATTTACCGGTATTCGTACTTTTATTGCAACACACAAACACATATACAGGGCCGGATCTTAACTTTTTAACACCCGGGGAAAATTAAAAATATACGCCCTTTTCAGGAAATTTCAGGGAAATGACCAGAATTAGTGGTATTTTTTTTTATGAAAAATCAAGCACGAAAATTATACGCCCGGGGATAAATCCCCGACTTCCCCCCCCCTAGATCCGGCCCTGCATATATATATATATATGTGGTGGTTATGCTCCACATTGAGTAGCATGCATAGCAAAATACCTACCGACTGGGCGCAGCGCAAGTAGTGTTCCTATACAATCATTATCGTAATAATATTATATCGACATTTTAGCTGCGGTTAATTTTCACAAGATCACTATATTACAATACGTTATGATCGCGGCTTATTCGATATCGTTTTATATTATGACGTAATGCATAATGGCATTATAATAGGATAATGAAATCGGCGTGTATCGAGTCAGAGCAAGTTCAAATGTACAATATGACATCCATACGACTACCTATATTATATAGGTATCGTGTGCGAACAGAGACCACTGTGCAATATTATTGTAACGCGAAAAAAGTAGTAGAGTAGGTACCTAACCTAACCTCAAATCTCTACCGTTATGACATTTGCATTTAATATGCATACAGGACATCTGGCCGATTCTGTTCCAGCCGATTGACGTTTTATGGACACGCGATTTTTGGAAAAACTGTTGACTGAAAATGCTGATAAAATATATTTGGGACCACCAACGGCTGTATTGTGAATAAAGTCTACGTCTTTGTTACTCTGTTTTGAGACAACAAGTCTCAATTAACAACACTTGGGGGATATGTACGTCATATAGTTTTTGGCGTTTTTCGAGAATATGAAACGGCCCGGCGGTTGGTTGCTGCGAGCCTACAGTATAACATACAGCATTAATTGGGTAATATACGCAGTGGCGCAAATCCAGTGGGCACTTGCCCCCTCCCTCCCCCTCAAAAAAAAAAAATAATAAAAATCTTGGTTGTAGGTACGTGTGCAATATATCCTAGCAGCTGATAAAGATTATATACTTATATATGATTATATTATAAATGTATAATATCGTTTGATCAACTCATAAAATTCATATATAATTGCGATTATTAGTGGGGATGAGTGCCGGATGGTAAATTTCTAAGTTTGCCCCTCACCACCCCCCTCCCCCTTCCCCCTACGCGAAAAAAATGATTTCCGCCGCTAAACACACGTCATATTATTATTATTATTATTATTATTGCGAAACAATTTTCAAAGTACAACATTCCGTATATCCTATTGTCGCGGTCGCGCGAAAAACAAACGTGGCGAAACACCCTGTACATCACACATACATAATATCATTATAATAATATAGACAATAATGTCGGAACAACAATACAAAATAATACCACGCGCGCTGTGCGCCTGTTCGCATATAGTGTGTGTGTGTGTGACCCGTAGTAGACCGAATGTGTACCGTGGACACAATGCCGAGATGCGACCTCGATCATAATGACGACCATTATATTATTAATGATATAATATTATTATTTCACTGCAAGTTACAATATTACAACTGTACAACAACAATAACATAATCGTACTACATTCGTATGCTACGCTGCAGGATGGCGTGTAGTGTACACGTGTGTGTGCACGCGTCGAGTCGTGACCGTGCCGTACAATAATTACAACGAATGCACACAAAAAGAGTAAATAATAAATACACTGTAGAGTTATTATTGTGTTGTGTTGCCTCCCCCCGTCGCCCACTTCTCCCCCCCCCCAACAACACCACCAGAACTGTGCTCTGAATCCGTGCCCGATAATCTCAGTGATATGTCAATATTCAGCGTAGTGAAATATTATCAAATATAACCTTGTAAAACTGCGCGACGTCGCCGCCGCCAAATCAAAGACGTATTAAGGTATTCTGCGCCCCAGCCGCCTCCAGGTAAGAAAACAAAACAACCCCCCCCCCAAAAAAAAAAAAAAAAACTTCGTAAAAATTTTTTCAACAAAATATTTGTGAAAAAAAACACATTGTGTTGAAACCAATGCATTCTTCGCTTTATTCAAAATTTAAAAACATATTAGGTATATACAAAAAATGCATACACTGATACTCATAAGTGTAATACATTTATTATAACGCAATAATTAAATTTGAATAAAAGACTAAAAAAAAATTAAAAATGTTTACGCTAAGTTTTTTTATTGAAAAATGTATCAATTATGTCATCATAATTTAATTCCTTTGTTAAATCTAACTTTATGGTTAAAACAGCTAAAGAATTTAGCCTTTCGCCAGTAGTCCTTGATCTCAAATAAGACTTGATACTTTTTAATACGAAAAAGACTTCTCTGCAAAACAGTTAGAAATAGGACATGCTTATAAACGCAATTTCTACATAGGACACAAATCTTGATAATTATGTTTAATGATAAAAAGAGTACATTAGTTTAAGTACAGTGTTAGACAACTCATCACTTAAAAATTGTGAGTAAAAATTATAACCGCGGAGTAATAGTTTTATTATTTGTATTATTATTATTATTATTATTATTATATCAGTCCCCAAAATTTACTGCCTCTAATTTTTTTCCGCCCGGGGCCCAAGCCCCTTTTTGGCCTCTTCTAAATACGGCTCTGCGCCGAGTTCTAGCTAGTTTCCTCTATTTTTCCACACTCTTCATCGACATCGCACTATCGGGGTTTTATGTATTTTGGGTCTTGGCGAGAATGCTGCAACTGAAACGTGAAACGCTTTTTTTTTATAATATTTCAATACATCATTATTAGGTATATGTGCGTAATCGTAATATTGTGCATACGAGTGGTTTACAATATGTATTTAAACAATGCCTAGCACCTACGAGTGGCGAGTTAGATTTTTGGGGCGAATTCCGCATTGAAGACCGAACTTGAGCTGTTGTTTTATTCGCAAATTATTACATAGACACAGCCGTGTAGGTATAGGTATTATAACTAAACTTGGCTGACCAACCTCTGACCACAGTTTTAACTACGCACCGACGCATCGTAACGCACGTTACGTATATGCAATATACGTTTAGGTATAACGCGACACAATATAATATACATATTAATATTACGTTATATACTAATAGCTGAAGAGTTTGTTTGTTTGAACGCGCCGATCTCAGAAACTAGTTCAGTATTATTGTTAAGTATTCAAATACTTGTAATACTTTTTTTATTTTTACCGTTACATTTCAACGACCAATGTTTTTTGTTTAGTATTTTAGTATTTAAAAAATTGTTCTTAAAATAATATATTTAACAAAACTTTTAAACATTTAGAAGATTTCATCAAATATGCAGATGAGACAATAATTAAAATTTATATCCACCTAGCTAAAGTTTAACTTGGCCTGATTAAAATATAATAAACATAAGACGTCTGTAATTTAAAATAAAAAAAGTACCTTAAAGTAGGTATTTTAAATACCTTTAAAATGTATTTGTATTTATATTCAAACACATTTGAAAAGTATTCTTAACAATACTGCACGTGTACTCAAACTACACATTATGGATACATTTTTATTCGATTTCTGCTGACTGGTCTATTCTTAAATAATAATCTATTTTTATATACTTGCAATGAGATGATTGTTCTTTTTAAATATTTCTATTATTATAATATATCAATATACTATAATATTATTATTATATACACAATTATTGGCCCTTGAGGTGTGCTTATACTTATTAACACTAAATAGTATGTGCAACTGCAGAGAAAGGTTTTAGTGTACTTAAATTTCTTATGACTTACCTCGCTAATTTCTTTTAAAATTAATTATACATAAAAGTGACAAAAAAGTGTTAAGTCAATAGAATTATTATTTTTTATTTTTGTATCAGATTAGAACTACATACCTTTTATATTAAATATTTAATAAATGAAATAACAAAAAAAAAAGCATGCATAAAAACAAGACATAAATGTTTGAAATTTTTTTTAATGGTGCTAATAATTAAATAGCATTTATAGATTTAAATAAAACTGACCATTAAGATTGTTTAAAATGTAAACTTTAAATGATATGGGCTATCTGTCAATTGACTAACAATTGATTAAAATGCAATATTAATAAAAGTTTGTAAAATGTATATTTGTTTTGTATGTAATTAGTTATGTTTTATCTACCGACAGTAGTCTGCTATTGTACCTCCCCTCACCAGCTTTGCACAAAATCCTCTATTGTTTTTTTAACGAGATTTTTTGAAGTCGCAGTCTTCCTAGGAATTACAAATATTTTTTAAGTAATAATATTATTAAATTGATATCCGGGTTAAGTTCGAAATAATTTTTACGAGATAATTGATAACATGATTTACGATACAAATAAAATTGACCTCGCACGAAACCACGACTCGCGTGTATATTTTTTTTAATATTATGCGTCGGTCAATAATATTTTCTGTATTTATATTAAAATAGTTATTAATACTAATACCTTGTTAATAGGCATATTATAGACATTTTCCAAGTAATATTCCGTGTGTTGATGGCCGATGCATGTAATGTAATATATTATTATTAACCCGTAATAATATTATGTTTGATTTCAACACGACTAAATAATGTATATTATTATATTATAATATTACATTATATTATTTTGTATAATATATAAAATATTTGTCTACAAATTTTAAAGAACTATAATGGTTAATGTATAACAATTATACATTGGTATAAATATTATATTATATTATTTATACATTGGTCTAAATGTCTAATATTACTACGAGTCTAAAAAATATTTTGACTAGACGTTAAATAAAAAAAAATATATACGTATATCGAAAAGAAGAATTATAATATTGAACTTTGACGTATTTTTGTTTGTTTGATTTGTTTTTTGGAAAAAATATAATATTACCTATACTACTTATTATTAATTTATATTTAAACGTTATACATACAATATAATAAAAAAACAATATTCCTAAGTTGGTTCTATATTATAATATTTAATATTATGTATAAAACTACATGTACAGTAAGATTATATATCTTTATGTACATGGTACAGTTCGTTAAGTTAATTAATATTTATTTAATTATTCATAAGGACTTTGTCAATAATAAAAGCATAAATACAAAATAATACTCGCATATCTATCAATTCTATACTTATATTAGGTTATAAATTATAATAATACTAATCCTGTCGACTATAATATTGTATATGTTATAATAATATATTGATGTGGGTCGAGTATAGTTCGTCGTCTCGTGACGATAAACTCGCGGATAATAACACGATTTTTGTTTGATAAAACTCTGAATAAATATCATTAATCATTAAAAATATTACGTTATATAATTTAAAATAATACGATGCCATTAATTATAGCATTATAGCTGATATAGTTATATTTTACAAAGGTATATCTAATTAATATTATATAATATAATAATTGTTTTAGTCTGGACGTAAATACTTTCAGGGTATGATATTAAGCTATTATAATATTATATTATAATACTACTGCAGTTATAATAGTACTTAAATGCATAGGTAATAATGTATTACACGTGACTGTACTTATAGTAGGTACAATATTATATATGGTTGTGTATAAATCGCGTGATATCATATAGGTAATATCAATATTTTAATTTCGCTAAAATATATATTATATTATAATATTTTAACATTAGCATATATGTGTATAATTATTATAGGTATGTATATAATATTATATAATGTGTATTAAATTTGTCTAAAGGAATCATATCACGTTTCTGATAGTCAATTTGTCTTGTTCAAATTCCATCAATGAGTACGTTGGTCGCGTTCACGTAATTCCAATTTCCGTTGAATACTTCTAAAAAATAATAATAATAATAATAATAATGAATTCGATTTGCTACTGTATTAGTTGAAACGAACTAAGAGTACTTAAAATATTAGGAAGATCATTAAAAAATAGTATAAACTATCAAAATACGCAATTATCGTATATAATATTATAGTATGCCTTCATTGAAATGAAAAACCCTCCTATAAAATATGTTTTTCGTATTTAAATTAATTCGTTTGGGTTTATATGTGGTTTTTAAAATAAATTATGGACAATCAAAATTATATATATATATTTCTGTTATAGTCAAGAAATGTTTGTCTTTACTCTTTTTTAGTAGGTAGTAGAATTTTATTGTGAACAGATAAACTTTCTTAAGATATTGCCTATACCGAACCCCTTAAAATGGGCTGTTTTATAATTATAACCAATACATAAATAAAACAATATTGTCAAAATAAACAATATATAAAATTGCTAATATTTAAATTTTAAAAAAATCAGAGCACTTTTATTGCACTGAAATATGATGACAGACATAAAAAAAACATACATTATAAAATCAATACATTCATCGTTTTGCTTAGAATCTAAAAAAGGTTGTCACAAGTGGGTACCGGTTTTCTATACATAAGGTGTTGTGTGGGCGGGTCACTATAATAGATGTGTTAAATTTGAATTCAATGATATAAAATTATTGTAGGTATACGAAAAACGATTCTGAATGAAAACGAGGATATTGATAAATTTAATCAAAATTTGAACATTAAATGCTTATACAAAAATCATGCCTATGCATTTTTAATATTTTTTTTTTAACAGCTATAATAACAACTTACGAGGAACCTTTATTATATTTTCAATCTTTTTAACCCAACGAACATTTTTTTTTTATTAATATTTATAGAAAATGAATTTAAAAACGGATAATTAAAAATGTCTATTAATAGCTCAAAAAGAGTCAACATATTTTTAAAATATTATTATTTATAGAAAATTATAAAATTAACATATGATGAAATTTCAAATATCTACAACTGTTTATTTTTAAATTACAGTTAAATAAGAAAATAGTTCGATAAGAAATCGTTAATTTAAGATTGAATATCCAATGTAGTAAAAATTTAAACTCTCATAGAAAATGTGACTTTCCGATAAACTTTTTTTATAAAATGCTGTAAAATGCTGAATAATACTAAATGTTTTATTGAAGTATTAAAATTATTAAACAATAATGTTATTAATTAAAACTAGAGATATCACTTCAATGCAAACTGTTCATAATCAAATTATCAACATTTTAATAAAATTTAAAAAAAAATGTATTTATGATTAAATTAAAATGGCTCTATATTAGTCAATTTGGATTTTAGTGCCTTAGTTGTTATTAAGTTAAAATTACTTTAAATAATATGTCCACCCAAATATAGTATCAAATAATTGATGCCATTAATTATTATGGTGCCGGAATGGCGCAGTTGGCTGCGACTCCTCACACAATCATCGATTCGATTCATAGCAAAGTGCAAAAACTTTGTGTGATTCTACGCAATCACCATTTTTCCGTGCTGTCGTTCGATGCTGTCATGCGGTTTCCAACTAGGCCCCACTCCACTGAGAGTAAAGCCCACATATGTCTCCTCTTGGAGAAGGGGGGTAGTATCATACTTATAGTGATATATACATAGATAAATAGATCACATGATCTCCCTACTACCCATTTGTGATAAGCATTGACGAAGACCTTGAAGTCGTTTCAATGAACATTAAAAAAAAAAAAATTATTATAATAGAAATTGAAATATTAAAATATAAATTCTACGTCGCATGCATATACCAGAAGAATTCAACATTTGAAATGTTCTCATGCATATCATGTATTAATAAGGCCTGTACCCGGCCTAGCATGTTAAAAGAGTCTTTATTCAATCCAATCATGATCTCGCCATGAAATATAATATTATCTATTTAAAAAATTGATCACACTGTATATAAACCTAGACGGCTAGACACCTAATGTATATACATATAGGACCTAGCCCTATAGTATAGGTTATAAAAATCGTTTAATTTACAAAGTATAATTGCTATACTATTGAATATACTGTATACTTTAAATTCTTGTATTATGGACCATTAATTTAGCAGTAAAGCAAGTGAAGACAAGCAAATTATGATGCAGAATATAATTCTACGTCCAATAGTATTATATTATTATAAGTTGTGTACATACGAGAAGCGTATATAATAATACATTTTATTTAGTTCGACACCTGCATCTGATGTATCCGTCTTACAAACGTACAACATAAAACATTTTTGTTCAGCAGTTTCAATTTAGAGTGAATTAGCATGTTATCGAATTTAAAAATAAAAATATTATCTGTGTTTTCGAGTAAGTTTTTTTATGATATTGCAAACTGTTAAGTGAGTTATGGGAATTTTCAAATTGAAATATTATATATACTCATATAACTTGCATAAAAATTAAAATGTCCTAAAATATTATAATTTCCTGATTATGTTGTTACCTTTAATTTTGACAATAGGCCAATACACTGTATTACGTATTTATTAAAGGTTACTTTACACAAAATTGAAACTGCTGAACATAAATAATAATATGCTATAATAATATGTTGTACGTTTTTAAGACGAAGACAACACATGCAGGCGTGGCGTCCTCTTAACAGTCCGACCACTCTCCACGTACAATGCTCGTTGCCAGCGGCGGTTAATCGAATGCTACAGTCTGCGGCGTGAAGTAAACGTTTCACAAATATTTGACGTTCCCCTCGAAGGAGTACACGGTCTTTATGGTTCGTCTGTCTGAAAATACGCGCCTCTGACCGGAAAAGAATAAATTTAAGATGCAAGACGACACGGGAAGTGACTATAAAGGCGTATAAATAAATCATACCATTTCGGGGGATAGATTTTATATACTTATTATACAGTGTACTTAATACATCTATAAACTATAAGCTCTTGAGTTGTGGTCGCACCACTCTTTTGGCTGTCGTCTTGATTTATGGTAGATATATACCCGATAAGCGGGTGGCTGTTATACACATGATGTGCGGCGACTGTTTATAGAACACCAAAACGATCAAGAGGAAACGAGTAATTGTAGGACTTATCGTGATACTTTTATAACGATTTATATTTATATATATATACCCATGCATGTGGTCGCGATAACTGGTGCGGAGAGTAGAACGAATAAATTTAGAACTTTTTCGGCGGAAGCGGGGTGAGTGAATAATTCATCTCAGCAGAATTACCGATATTCGGCAGCCCGATGACGACGAAACACAAAAATATAATCATATACGGCAGTATTATAGAGCTTTGCCGCCGTAAGTAATGACAATTGACGGTTTGGTTTGACACATACATTTGGCTGGTAAAATTAGAATTACCGTGCCTATTATTGTATATATTAAAATAATTATTTTCTCCGCTTATACTGTATAATATAACTCTTTTTTGCGTTTAGCAATGGTTCCCGATGAAGCAGCGTGGGCCGTAATATATATCATAAATTCATAATATAAAGTATATATTAAGTACAACACAAAACCGCGTCGTAATACAGACATTGATGGATTTAAAAATAGGCCTAGCCGTCTTTTGAGTGTGACTACCTAATGCAGCGGTTTCCAACCTTTTTAGTTGTGCGAACGACCAATTTTGTAAAAAAAAAACACTGAGCACACTTATTTGATAAACAGGTAGAAAATTTAAATACACACAAATAGACAGGTTATTATTGATTAAATATTATCAAAAATATGGACGTTTATAAAATCATATATAAATCTTGATGCCAATGCCGATCGGCAATCGATATAAATTAAAATTTGCCGACCCTTGGCTTAAACTCTCGACGAGCATTTGTGGCCCAGTACCACGTTGACAGTGGCCCATGGATTGAGAACCACTGACCTAGTGGGCCATTACTTAATAGTTATATTATAGTACGGGAATTTCGGAAAAACACGAATCGAAAACTTACCCGTTTCGCCATCTCTGCACGATCCCGACGCCTTGGTCTCGATTACTACACCCGTGGCGCACGCGTCCATGAACATTTGACACCAAGAGTGATACGTCTTGTCATTGCTACCGCACACTTTTCCGCTCGTGTCCTTGCGCTTTCCCGAAGTCTCTGGTTCTGGGCACGACAGGTTACACGTCACGCACCTCGGACGTCCGGTCTTTTTCTCGACCAGACACTTCTGACCGCCCTTGCAGCTCACCGTGGTGCACGTGGCAGATTCTATATATAGAAACACACGTATTAGTTATTATTCGTTTCATATTTATTAACATGCGTGTATCGCATCGTCATACGTGTGTATATTATTAAAAGATGATAAAGTCGGAATGCAGAGGAGGCAGACATCCATAAGCGGATATCGGAGGGCGGGCTTACGGGGGCTTAGCCCACCTTAAATATCTTATAAGCCCCAAAACAGAGAGCTTTTACGTTGTGTGGAATCGAAACCCTCCGACATTGATGTTAAAAATATTAACCCCCCCCCTCGAAATTTTACTGGATTTCCGTCTATACAGTGAGATATTATTCCTATAGTATAAATGAAGTATACTACATAATAAATACCTATAATATTATATTTGTAGGATAAATCATGATAGCACCCGACGTTATAGATATTGTGTTATTTGTTATAACTTTATATATATATACATAGCTTTAAAATTTAATTAACACATGCAGTATAATAAACACCAATGGTAGGAAATTTAAACAGGTACTATTTAGAATCTGTAGGTTACTTTTTTTTTTTATGACGAATCCGGATGACGGAATACAATTTTGGCGTATCATCAACGCGTAAATTATATAAAGTGTGTAGTAGGTAGTAAAAGTTATATTTGATTTATTGTTCTGAAAAAATGACGGACTCTTGGCAAAGTGTTATGGCGTTAAAAAAAATATACACAAATTATTGTCGTGTAGTAAGCGCTTCATATACTAAATAACCGTAAACAACGTAAATAATTATATTTACGAAGTATTTTAAGTTTTGACGGATGGAACTAACGAATAGTTTTAGTAACAAAAAAAAAAAAAAAGTAACTACGTCAAAATATATGACAACTATAATAATATATGATCACATTGCACTCATTGCAGCAGTGTGCCTACTTCTAAGAAACGTCACTATATTAAAAATATGTTTAATTATCGCCAAACACTAAGAATTTTTTTCGTTTCTGCTTGACAATTTGACATCCAGGTACGCGTATTATATATTTATATCGTATTAAAAAAAAAAAAAAAAATAAAAGACCGTGTAGTCGACTCCTGCAAACACTCGGTGATTCGGGAGATATTAAAACCAGTGCATTTAAACTGCCCGCAGGTTTATCGACTGATGACTAAAATATAAATACCTACCCACATATATATAACTTACCCGATTCCGGCAAATAATTGTAGCGTTTTATTGTCCTGAGTGTGTGTGTAGTGGCTTATTGACTACCTATTTTTTTTTTTTTTCATTAACTCGCTCCGACGCTTTTAAATTCCCCGAGGTCAATAACGTATGGTTACGAGCCACGCACGCGTCGCAGGTATTATGTACACTGTCCAATAATTATTATTATATTTTTTACAGAGACGACGACGACCGGTAAACGAGACGTCCGTCGTCCATAGGCCGACTCGCGCGTAACACAATACCTATACATAATAATAATAACAAATCGTTGCAGATAATAATAATAATACGAAGAAAAAAATCGCCTCGCAACATTATTTCGTGTACTGCGCTACCTCCTAATGATGATAATAACTACGTATACGCGTTATCTGCACGCGGAACGACCTGAACGGATCGTCGTCGGTAAGTCGGTTTGTATATTATTAGAACACGTAATCATGTATTCGTGAGATACATGATATTACAATATCCGTAAGGTCGTACCCGAATAATAATAATCGCCGTTTCTCCCGGCGGACGAGGCGCGTGTGCGCTATTATAACTCCGGCGGCGGCGGAATTCAGTTGTTTCCGTCAATATTCGTCGAAACGTGAGGTGCAGAGTCCGCCGTCGGGTCGGCGTTTTCAGTTTTTACGCGCCGCGTCGCCCGCCGAAGGTACGCGTCATTATATTATTATTATACACCCACCGCCGTCGCCGTCCGCTTACGCCGCCTCCGCCGCGCGCCGGTTATGGTAATACGACGTCGGGGATGTATATGATAATAATAATAATAATAATATTATAATACAATGTTATTATTGTAAAACGTATTTTATAGGAAGTCGTCGTCGCCGCGGCGGGGGGGGGGACGGCGTTAAATTTAACTCTTGGATGGCGGTCAACTGCAAGCGGCTGCTATTACGAATCATTACCCTTTCGTGTTATATAATATAATACAATGATAATAACAACAACAACAACAACAATAATAATAATAATAATAATAATAATAATAATAAATAGCTCCGGTATCACGCCCGTAGCGTTGCTGCCCGTATAACTCGCGAGTAAACCTCCTAACTCGAATTCCACCCCCCCCCCCCACATCACTTCAACGCTTGGAAGATATTCTATTTTTATACACCGTCATATTGCATAATCCGTCGAAAATGAACGCCGCGAGACACGGCGCGAGTTGAAATGTATAACTATAGCCGCTGTGACCGCCGAGCGAGGGCGGGAACGGTTTAAAAGTACGACCACCCCCTTTCCGTGATGTGCGGCCCGTTTTTGCTTTTTAATAACATAATAAGTGAGAATTAATTATTAAAAATCAATAATAGGTACAGATGCCATTTGTTTTACATAAATATTATACGAAATTAAAATTGCAAGATTGTCGCTGTTTGAAAACGTGATTTAATCATAAACCGTAATATATTATATGTCATAAACGTTAAACCAAATTTAATAGTTTCAAATCTAGAGTGAAAAAGTTGTATACGATGATATATCACTTTAACTATTTGCGAATAAAAATTATTTTCTAATATATTGTCATCAGTCAGCTAGCAGGTCGTCCATATAGGAGCATTTAATTGGTACCTTTTACGTTTTTGTTAAGCACTATACTCATAATAACTTATTAATTTATTAATTATTACCAATTATCATTATAGTTATTACTATTGTATACAATTCACATATATACATATATTATTATTTTTTAATTTACTTTTTTGATTCACACAATGCACGTAGGTACGTGGGTTACGACTTAGGCAGTTAGACCCCAAACTCCGAACACAGCCGACGCATTAATTAAACAGAGATACGCGTAATATATTATATAATATAAAAACGTCCGTCAATGGTTGATATTATAAATAATAATATTTATAAGAGACGCCAGACGTGTGTATATAGTAATAGTATAATATTGTTAATAGCATTATACGACGGTCTGTGTGTGTGTGTTTATGTTACTTTGTATATTAAATTAAATTAAATGTCGCGATATTAAAACAATTTATTGCCACGATATAATTAAATAACGTGTTGTTTTTTTTTTGTTAGTGCATTTCAATGTATAATATTATGTACAACACGTATTAAATACAAAACGTATGTTTGTACTATAAAATTTGATGAGTGAGCAAACCTTTTTCGAAATTATATTTTTATTTTCAGCTACATAATATACATAGTGTTAGTATAGTGATTTATAATAACTATTAAATGCATTCCACATTTTTCGGACATGAACCGTTCCAAGTGAGAACATCATTTTTTGTTTCCATCATATATTAAATAACTATATGACGTTATCTACTTGTAACAACGTTCACTTGTTAGTATTTTCTTCAGCTATACGGAAAGAATAGTATATCGTATATAAGAAATAATAAATAACTAAAATATATATCATATCTATAAGGAAGTAACATAATGTTGTATTATAATTCAAAATGTCAAACTATGCCGACAGTGTGTTAACATTCTATCGTCTAGCTATTATAATATTATATAAGTAGGCAAAACAGTTATTGTGATTGTCTGAGAATTGTTCATTTCTTTGAATAATATTTTTAAATCACGATCATCTTATGTTTTATAATTGTAATGTGCCCAAACGAACGTTTGTATTTAAAATGAATAATAGGCGATGAAATCACGTATATAGCAACAAAAAATTACCAAATTCATCGTATTAATTGTTAAGACGTATATGTAAAATTATTGTCATCGTTGCATAACAATATAGTTGGCGGAAACGAATTATTATAGGGCCAGACGACCAAACTAGTTTTATATATCAATGATATTATACCACTATAAGACTCGTAACATAACTGATTTAACCCACACACAGAACTATTGTAGTAATTGGATTTTCGGTAAAAAAAAAACTAGAAACGGATGTTTGAGTAAAACACGACATTGTGGCGATATTATCTACAGGAAATTTATTTGTGATATAAAAAGATAAACACAGTATTAAATGTAAAGATCATCTGTGGCCGTAGAAGTCGACATGACAATAGTATAAATGTTTAATACATATATAAAATCATAGGTAGATGTAAACTGTATATTTTCTGTTCAAAAGGTCGGAGGTAGAGTACTGGTCGAATACGGATATAATAACATAACGGCCATAGGACGTTTGCGCATAACTATTGTTACGAATAATTTTTTTTTTAAGCTGTTTGAATCACTATAGTGGATGTGTTAAATTTGAATTTGAATTCAATGATATAAAATGCATACGAAAAACGATTCTGAGCGAAGACGGTCAGTCAGCCTATATAACTAAGTGTATTTTATGTTCTAATCCTTAGTTAGTTAACTGAATAATTCCGTAAATGCAAACGTGCATGTCGTGTCTCGGTCATTTGATTATTATAAATATTGAATGTTATTTATTATTACAGCAATAAGGGTGACTAAAATGTAAAAAGTTTAAAGAATTTCATAAATATTTAGTCTCTAACTACAAGGTTTCTGCTTAAAATCACATTTAAAGGACCCACTATAGTTGAGTTGTTATTGTTGTGTGTTATAACTTATAAATTCTAAGTATTAGTGTGTTGTTCTCTTGTTCGAAAAATGGCTCATTTTAATACATTACAAAGACATAAAAGGTTGTAGTAGCACTTCAATATAGATTAAACATCAATTTATATTGAGTTTTAGAAAGATAATTTTTCTAGTATTTACATAGTTTTCTAAGAAACTATTAACGTTTTAGAAATTAATATTTGTTGGCAATTAGAACAAAAAATTGTTTCTCAAGACAATTGCCCTTTTTTTTTAGTGAATCAACATTTTACTTTTATTTTTGTATATGTTTTGACGAAATAATATGTAATATAAAATATGTCAGTATAATATGTGAAGGATGTGGTGCATGCACCCAAAATTCGAGTTTAATAATATGATACGTAAGTATTATAATTTTTATTTGTGAAGAAGTTATGATCGACGGAACGATGATGATGGTTGGCGGCGACGCCCGTTATAAAGTCGAATACCATCGTATCGTATTATATACATCGACGTCGGAGCCGGTGCATCTATAATATCATATATATAAATAATACGTATAGCTGAATATGTATATACATTTATAATACGCGTTTAAATATCGACTCGTCGACGAAATTAATTTATTGGACAACAACGACCGAAAACGGAAAACAACAGCGTTGTACACGACGTACACCTATAAGCGATGGTCTGCGCGAAAAACAGGTGGCGGCGACGACAGCGGTGGGTAATAGGCGGCGGCGGCGGCGGCGGCGAGGTTGGCGCGAGTCGTGTTTATTATAATAATAATAATAATACTTAAGCGATATTAAATACATACATACACACGCGCAAACACGCGTATATTTGTGTGTGTGTATGTGTTGTACGCGTATTATATGAAACGGGCAAGTTTTGATGGGTAGTAAACGCCACGGACGACGACGGTGCGCGCGCGAGTTTTGTTGCTGCACCACCGGAGCGTCTAGACGGCTTAATGAAACCGACTGGTATAATACAGTGTTGTTGTGCACACATATTATAATAATACAATAATAATAATAATAATATCGCAGCCGCCGCAGCACTATAAAAACGTCCATATAAAGCGCGTACATAGTCTGCCGCCGCCGCCGCCGCAATATAATCATAAAGAATATGCTATATATATATATATATATATATATATATATATATACACATAATATATAGTGTGGTACGTACGCGCCCGAGGAGGAGAAGCTGCGCGGCGAAACGTAATTATTATTAGCGCGCGCCCGTGCATGTATATGTACCGAGTGCGATTCGGCAATAATTCCGAGCCGATACTAAATTCGATATTTTTTTCTCTTTCGCTTTAGTATGCGGTGTCGGTGTTGTATACGTATTATATGCCTGCCTAAAATATCTACCTGTTAATGTACGTTATTTGTGCCGAATGTGCAGTACCTATATGGCCGTATATACTACTATACAGGGCGCGGCATACATATTATATACCTATAATATATATATACGTACACAAGTATGAACATTTATAATATATCTCCTGTGCGCGCCCGCGGCGGCGAGCTTGTGATATTAATATCATGATACGACCGAATTCTCACGATATAATAATAACAATATTGTGATGTGTGCGTGTCGTACCTGTGTACGCATATTATGCATATTATTATTGCAGTGTTCCGAGTGTAATATATACGACCACGTCGTAATTATATTATTATCGTACACTGCGGAGTGCGGACCGTCGTTTACGACTCGGAGATTGGCGACGATAGACCATAATATTATAATATACACCTATATAGTACGTATTATGTATATTTATCGTCGTGAACAGTAAAATGAAAAAAAAAACACTACTCCCTAATATTATTATAGACATTTTATTATAGTCTCCGCCAGCGGCGTCGGGTGTGTTCGAACACTAAAATGTATGCAGTATAATATAATACGTCGTATATGTATGTATTTAACGTCTTATTTGTCGACGGCGAGACGCGAACGGTTCGTATTTTCAGCCATTTGCAGTCGATGGCGACCATTTACGCCTGAGCAGCAATACATCTATTTTGACCAATGTGAAATATAATAATACAAACACGGTATGTATGGCGGACAAGGTTTTTTTACCGATACTTATTATATAGACGTTGAGCAGTGACCGAAACCAATCCGAAAACAACCAGTTCGGAAACCCCTGCAGCAAACCCCTAAAAATGATAGGAAACGGAGGCTAAACTAATTAATAATTTAAAGCAAAACCGGAGATTACTGACAAACCAGAAACGATCAAACCGAACCTATACATAACACAAGGAAGCTCAAGTTTTGTGATACGAAATGGTCGGTAAGCGTAGCAACGTTGCATATTAATACAAGACTTGAATGCAGTTCCGACTGCAGGTTTTGTAACCCAATATTTTGATGACTAACCGTGAAATTTTCCTATATTATGATCAACAACTCCATTCATTATAATATTTGGTACATTGTTATGATTTCGTTATGGTACTCACTCTTGCAAAGCCCCTTGTACGCTATCGGTATGGCCTTGCCCACCCGGCAGGCGGCTTCGCGCAGATGACACGCGCTTTGGTACGTTCTGCCGTCAGACCCACACACCAGCCTGGACGGCGACATGCCTGGAGGACAGAAAGTTGCACACTTGACGCAGTGCGGCATCAGGTTCTGGTCCTGTAGACAGTACTTACCTCCCGGGCAAGTGACTTTGTTGCATGAATCTGTAAAAAATAAGTAATGATAATTTAAAAAGAAAATTACACGTATATAGGTACTATAGGTACAGAGATTAAATCTTAAAATAATTTTTTATAATTAATGTTACATGAAATAAACAGTATTATTATATTTTTCGCACACATATAATAAAATACACCTGTATTATGTTTTTGTACTACTTACTCTGACATAGGCCGTGGTAGTCGATCACCAACGATTGATCTCTGGTACGACACGATCTTTTTTTTAGTCGACAGTGCGACTTGTATGAAACACCGTCCGTACCGCACACCGGACCCTTGGCCGTGAATCCATCGCGTTGCTTGCAGTTAGGTGAACAGATGCACTTTGGCGTGCCGGACCGCATAACGCACTTTTTGCCAGGAACACATACCACATCTGTGCACGATCCTGTGCAAGATACACGTGGAGTTCGTTTTAATTTTAAATCACGATATAGACGACAAATTAGTTTCTAATTACTATATGGAATAAAATAATACGAAAAATGAATTTCTGACATTAGACCGGGATTTAAATATAACAGTAATATGGAAGGGGGTGTAAATTAAATATTAAATTTAATGAGAGTTGACGGAACGGAGTACATGTCTTGAGTAAAAAATATAACGAAGTATTTACCGAGAGGGTAAAAAAAATATGGTACCCATAAAAAGTTGTCCATCACTCCATTAATCTAAACTTTAAATGTTTATACCTAACTAACGAACAAGTTGTTCGAAATTTTTTTTTTTATAGATTGAAATACTCGAAATAATATTTTGCTTCGAAGTATGAAATTAGAAATGTAGGGTGTTATTTAAAAAAGTAAAAAACTAAAAATGATAACAATACAAAATAGAAAAAATATTTTTTTTTCATGAATGTTGTTTTGAAATCGCATAAAATTATATAAAAATAATATTTTCAAAAAATTTAAAACTTTTAGAAAAATAATGAGTGTGGACACTTAAATGGACCTCCTGGTATATTTTATGATACCTACTATTATATTTTTGAAAAATTTCAGTAAAATGAATATTATACATTTCGGAATGTAACTGGTTGTTTTTTTATTTTTAGTTAATCATCACATAACCATAGTTGGTAATAAATATAATAATGTATACATTCACAGACCTTCTATATAACATATATATGTATATACAGATAATTTTAATAAATAATCAATACGTGTCAAATATATAAGAGCACCACTATCTACTGCTACACATTATTACATAAATATTGCACTGTTGAATGATTGAGGTGCTATAACAGTAATAAATATATTATGTAAGTATTCATAGAAGTTGAAATGCATTCATAATTCTAATATACACACAATATATTAACCTATTGAATAACCTGTAGTTGATGCTCAAATAATAATTTAAGAAACGTAAAAAATAAATGTATGGTAAGTATATTATAAGAATTCGTCCATTATATAGTTGTAATTACCTTTGCACTTTGCGCACGGTACGCCATCGCCCAAGACGCGCCAGAAAAACAGCGCCCCGGGGTCCAAGTCAGTCGAGCTCCAGGACGTGGAAACAGAACTACCACCCAACTTGCAGCATTCATCTTTCGACAATCTTTCAGCTAACAAATCCTTGCATAGGCCATTTTTACCCATTGATCCCCAACACATGCCACCTGCAACAACGGAAACAAAACCATTAAATATTAAACCATCAAAATGTCAATTAAATCCATTAGAAATGCCTATTTTTCAAATTTAACTTCCTATCGTAATAAAATCATACCCTCCACAAAATTTTTTGTCAGATAAAAATACCCGCTTTAACCTATAACCTAGGTATAGTTTTAATAACCATTTAGTTTCACTGTTATGTATAATTATAGTATTGTCATTTATTTTTACTTTTAATTGTATTTAACTTTGTATGTTAAATATTAATGCATCAAAAACTTCCGTCTGAAGTTATAAATTAATAAATAGTTAATAAATTAAATAATATTCATGTCTGTTTGTATAGCCTGCAGTAATTAATAATATGATAATACACAGAATATACTTACAAATATAGGTAACGATATTTCGATATGGAATATTAATGTGTATTATTTTTGTTGAATAAATTTCATATTTTTATTTTAATTAGTGAAAATAACGTTTCGCCAACACCGCATAATATAAAAATCATCCCCGCTATTACGTCAAACATATTGTTGTGACATATTTATGGGAAAAAGCTCACGCATTATTGATAACTGTTAATCATTATTTTATTCTCATTCGGTGTCTGGTGTGGTGCTGTTATCGTAGACAAAAATTGGGACAGAAACTCCCCAAAAAACTAATAATTTTTTAGTTGTGTGAGATCGACCCCCCCCCCCCCGATCTTGAATGGATTTCCGCCTATGACTATTATTATCTGTAATTTATATATGTTAACAATATGTTATCATATTTCATTTTATTTAACTCTAAAGCCGGGTTCATAGTTACGTCGTCTTCGTGTCGTGTCGTGTCGTGTCGTGTTCAAAGGTTAAGCTCGGCCCAATTCTGGAAAGTTTTCGATAGATCATGGTTAGTGAACGATACCATTATTACAACAACGATCAATCAAAATAAAATAAAAGCCACGTGACATCGACAGACAACGTAGTGGTGAACTCGGATTAAAAATACTTATATTATTCGTAGACGATAATGTGCACCTGACCCGAGAAACTGTGACATCGGTTTCAGATGACGTGTCACCGTTGCTGAACATCGAGTACCAATAATACCTGTGTACCGTAAGACATTTTTTGCAGACCAAAACGGTGGTATCAGGCGGGAAGCTTGATGGTTTCTAACAGCTTCGAATTCGTATATAAATCGATTTTCATAGGACTGCTATCAGAGGCGCTAATCCTCGTGAGCAGAGAAGCACTTGACCTCCTCTCAAAGAAGAAAAAAAAAATAATAATAATTTGGTGATATAGATATGTGGCATAGACATTTGTCTTTATGGTGATTCTAGGACCTGATGGAGGTTATATACTATTATATATTTATATATAATTATATTGTAAATGTAATTATGTTGTATGATTAACTCATAAAGCAGTAAATAGACTTGTTTGAGATTATAGATGATTAATGATGGTAGATGAATGACAACTGGTAAATTCCTAAGTTTGCCTCTCGTAAAAAAATAATAATTTGTGCCACTGACTGCTATAATAATATTTAGGTACTAGTGCAATACGACGCTGCTACAGATATAGTATGCTCATAAATCTTATAATATGTACCTATATAAATATCCAATAGGAATATTATTCAATATTGTAGTTGGCATCTATTCATTTCAGAAATTGTTCACAATACTACTCCAAAACTAAACATATGATTAAAAATATATTATATTCTTGTTTCTTAATATCGCATTTTTGCTTTACGATATGTAGGTACGATAAAATCTGAGTCCTCGGTGTACAAATTTGAGGTCCATCGATTGTTACATTGACCCTGTACTGTTAAACGTATGTACTTAAATATTAGGTAGACAGTATATTATTATAAAGGTATTGAAAGTCGTAAAAAACCGCCTGTGCGTACAGATTACTTTAAACGAACGTTTATAGAACAATATTATACCGCTACGGTCTTATCTATCACGGCATTGTCTACGAGTTTATTTAAATATTAGCACAATAAATTTTACGGTAATAATATTATATTAATGTACCTATGCACAATTTAATATAATATTATATTATACGATGTTAATGATAACAATATGTGTGTGTTATTGAACTTTATATTATTATTGTTAATTTATTTTAAATCGCTTGTGTTGTGTCTGTTATGCTGTCATTAATGTAATATTATTTTAAATATTTCTACATTATTTGGTATCAAACATTATATAGTTTTATACAACTCAATATTTGTAAATACTGCCTGTTTATACCTAATACATGGACACGTGGAAGACGTGTTAGGTATATAACACGGATTGCGTTTTATTATAATTAATATTGTTCATAAGAGCGGTTAATAATACGACTGATACGTCTATATTACTGCGGCATCACGATAAAATAATATGTTAATCTGACGTGAACACACATTTTACATTTTCAATTTTTTGTATAATCCATAGTTAGTTGTACAAAAGTTTTATTGTTTTATTTTCTAAACAGGCCATTACAAAGTTAGGACATTAGTTTATAATAACAAATCAATTACGTGCTTGTTCGCACTCTATAACATTTTCTACTCTGCGGAAATTTGTGTAAATTTTACACAGGCCCATCGATAGATATTTATCGCTCTAAAATGATAACACGGTCGATGTAAAAAAAAAATGTTTAATAATTAATTATTTCGAAAAATAAAATATAAAATACATTTTTATTTTAAATGCACACAACAAATATGACGTGAATGAATATGTTAATTAAGATGGCTGAAGAATGCAGACTGCTTTAGTTTTTGAAGAATAGTAAAAGTATAGGCAATTATTAATATTTATTAGTAATGAAAAGCAAAATTAACAAAAATCAAAATGTAAATATCGTGCAAGTTGTTAGTTTACCAAAAAAATTTCTTGGAATAATAATTTTCTTATTTTTTATAGACTACAATTGCAATCGAGGTAACGATAGCTTATGACTACATGCTTTAAGCAGTTTTCTGTAATCATACATTTGTAGTTACTGATAACTCGTAAATAAAACTTATAAACTGCATTTTTCATAAATTGTATTTGAACGTATACTTAGCTACGCTTAAATACTTGAGCTCTAAATCAGTGTTAACGCCGTAATATATTATTGTTTTAAATACAATTATTTCAAAGGTATAAATTATAATATGTGTTGTCCCATTTTATTAAAATGTTTTTTTATTGCAAAATATTTTTAGTTTAATTCGTTTTCCTGTTATCATTTAATTTCTCAAAAGCTATTACAGGAGTATTCAAAATATGCCTTAGCCTACAGATATAATATCACATATATGTTTAATATTCGATTTTTGATCTATACATCAAAGTTTAGAGATGTCAATACGCCAATATATATTTGCCATCGTCAACATTAATTTACTAATCCAAAAGGCAAAATGTAAATGCAGTACAAACACATTATTTTCGTTGTAATTATTGGAATTTAAAATGTAAATAAATTTCACAAATTCTACATAATATATAAAGATCTCGCAATCTAAGTAAAAACAAATATTATATTGTTGCATGCAGGAGACGGTGGTCGATATTTTATTTAAATAAAATCGTCACGTTCATTTTTTATTCAATTTAACGTATACCTAACGCCTTTAGAGATTTCATTTATTATTGAAATACACATATATTGCGGAGTATATATTTTGTTTACGAGTTTGTCCGTACATTCATCATATTCTTCATTTCTGCGTAACGATTACAAAGTACGTGTACCGTTCACGTCCTACAATATTCTTACAATCTACCAGTTAATGTAATATTATGTGAACGTTAAAAAATTACTAAATTACTCGATTTTTATTTTTTTTAGAACGCACTGCAGTGCTTAGGCGTAAAAATAACTATTAGGTATGTATTATCAGGATGAAAAAAAATTATTGAAACTGACGTATGCTGGAATACCACAACGTACCTATCCTAATGATAATATTGTTAATTTGATCAGGCCCAGTAACGAAAGATTACGAGACGATACGACGACATGACCGAGGTAAGACGGAAGCGATTATATAATACGGTGTTCTCTCAGAATAGTTCACAATCAAGTAGAACCACGATGAATATATATATATATATATTCAAAATAAATATAAAAAGGTTTTTAATTTTCTGTTTAAATGCGAATAGTATGATCGAAACGATATGCACCGGCGCATTGCGAATAACCGGTTCCGGGATAGGGTCCGGGCGGTCCGGGCGGTATTATATTAAAATTTTTATTCTTTCGGGTAGAGTAGTTATATAATAATATTATTATGTGTGTAAGTAGCGACAGACTCGATGGAAAACATAATGTCAAATCGGATACCCTGACACGTCCTGATAGTACGCGCTGATGAACACGACGCGTGTACCTATATATTATATATTATACACGTTCGTTTGTACAATGTACGAGACCCCCAAAACTGTTTGACATCTCGTCGTATAGATATTATTATAATTTTTTCTTCCCAAAACTTGTATTACGAGTTACAATAAGTAACGACAATGAAGTGAGATGAATTTAAAACGCGTCGATACAAAAAATGTATCTCCCAATGGCCACAATGTCAAGAGTTATCTTTAATAAAATAATAATAAAAAAATTATAATTTAAAATGCGTTCTGCATTGCTTGTGCCAGACAATATTAGTTCATCAGAAGACGGCAACCACACTATTATTTTACGAATTGTATAATAAGCAGTTGTACACAGAGTGCCTCGTCGCGTGTTTATTCCAGTCGATTGACTACTATTTTCAAAAAATATGGTTTTGGTAAGGGCTATTATCACTGTAGCCTAATTATAGTAGATAATTATTAAATTTCGTAGTATTTTACAGTCTGCATGTATAAACTCCCAAACAGATAAAAATGAATACCGTGTTACGAATCATATGTTGTTTCTTAAAAATCTGGGCAAGCTCATCTATATAATGTAAATGTTTTGAAAGTCAAATTACTGATTTTCAACATGACTGTTTAAATAGTTGTCAAACATATTGCAGGTGTTGAGGGGGGGCGGGGTGACCCGGGTATGAGGTAGATCATATATAGTGACACTCTGTATAATTCCATTACGTGGGTATCTAGTACCTATAAATACTATGTAGGTATATACAATAAAATATAATAATATTATATGTATAAAATGCGCGCAGTTGTTATAGGTACACAGCGCGGTACAGAAAAAAACTCATTACACTCGTATTGCGTATACTGTATAGTATTATATATTATAATATACGCGTCTGTGTTGGCATCTGGACGATAGGTACAAAAACTGCAATCGTATTGATATCATAATGATAATATTATGAAGTGTTTTATACAATTGTATTGTAATTATTTAATTTTTAATTCATAATTACACTATGTTTATATTATAATATAATTATTATCATTGTTTTTCTATTACTACTATTACTATTATTATTATTATTATTATTATCATCATCATCATTATTAATATTATTATCTCTACTGAATTCTATTTTGTCTATCATAATGATTGTAATGTTATTTATTGTAACAGAACCTTACCCGTTTAAAACTAAATAAATAAATAAATAAATAAATAAGTAAATAAACAAATAGTGTGTACTGCGTGACGGACGATCGGAAATATGTTATATATTGAGTTTGAAAACTTATTTTATTACAATAACCATGGTGCCATTTGCATAAATAGGGGGACTTGAGGGACTCAGCCCCTCCCCCAAATATTGGCCAAGTCTCTCTAGGTAAAAAGCTAGTGATTAGTACTAATTGTTATATTCTGTGGTACTAAGCATGTTAGGAGAGGGAGGAGCTTAAGCCCCCCAAAAAAATTTAGGCTATTAATTGCTCGCGTGGCCTCGCAATTTACTACATTGTACAACACTATTACTTACGGATAAATACGGTGTATAACATTATATATAATAGTTTTGTGCGACGAAATTAATATTTGTGATTACGAATCGTGTTATCATAACGCATAAATAACTGCAATAATGTGTATATCTAATGCTGGACATTTTCACTCTTATAGTAAAATAACTAATAAATTAATAAATGCATAGACGACCCCAATATTTTGTTGGTTGACGAAATAATCTTGCTGCAATAGACAGTAGAACATATATTGTACTATATACGAGCTCTCAGAACATTATATTTTTTACTTGGTATTGTAAACTGCAACGAATAATAAAAATTGTTCCCTCAACAAATCTTTCGAGTGTAGACGTAAAGAACTGTGTTTGTTGTATTTTTGAAGAAAAAATAAAATAAAACTAATGACTCCAATTGTTTCAAGTTTCGTGGAATGTACCTAGTCAGAAAATTTGACTAATTTGAATTTAAGTAAAAAATCAAAACTCAATATATTATTATTAGTATATTCTCGAATGATTTCAGAGTTCCGTAATTAAATTGAAAATATATATTATACTATATAATAGCGAAATGAATTTGATATTATATTCGAATTTAAAATGGCCGCGTCTTATAAAATGCAATATTTTCTAAATAAATATATCTTATCGCATAAAATAAATAAGACGTATTGTTTCATTGTTTGTTTATGATTTAGATATTAAATGCCACACACTAGACATTTGTTCACCCAATAGATAGATCAATATATTCTGATGATGAATTCGAATGAATATAATAAAGATTACATTCGCTAAATATATAACTATACTATACAACGTATCCCTGCCAAGTTACGATGTTCAGCTGTCTTTTACAGTAGTTTGGTAATTGTTTTATTAATTCTTCAATAAAAAAAAAAAGAAACAGACAACTTGTTTCTACTGTATATAATATATACATTTTGAATGTCATTGAGTAAGGTCATTGTAATGTTTTAGTTAAATTTGAATTCAATGTTAAATCATCGTAAATGAAAAAAAAACAATTCTGAGAAAAGGAGACTGGTGTTTTATTGAGTAGGCGTGAAAAATATTAATATACGTTTTATTACGTAATGAGAAAAAATTTCAAGTCTCTGTGTATCTCTGCAGATGATAAATACTTATTGAATGGCGGCAAAATAAATAAAATTGTTTAAATTGAAAAGTCGTTTTATTTTATATTTTAATAGGTATCCAATTTTTTTAAATTATAAACTTCAAACACTAATCAAAATCTAATCTAAACATTTAAAATGTCTGTAAAATGCTAGTATAATTACTTTATGAAAATTTCAAATCTGTATACTATACAGATTTGTAATCCTTTTTTAATTATAACAATATGTTTATTTTGTTTAAAACTGATGTTAAATAAATATTCCTGTTTTCCTGTTATTTTTGGTTAATTTTTTACTATATTTTTTATAAAATATACTGATAAATTATTATTTTTAATCCTTCTCTAAAGTTACCAAGTACCTAGATCAAATTCGTAACCAGAAGGTAGTAATCACATTCAAAATTGGACTTTGAGCAAATTTTCTGTTAGTGACAATATATAAAAAAACAATAATAAAAAAACACACTAACCTAACCTGCTTTGCTCTGAACACAATTCAAAAATTAGTTTTTTTATACAAAATACATCGCAACGCAAACCTACGTAAGAACTTTATTCTGTATATATCCATAAACAGATGAAATTAGACACTGTTGGCAAAACCATATAATAAAATATGTACAATAAACGAACTACGAATAATACATGTAATAACACATATAAACCTAATACCATAAACACGAAACACGTCCGTTGAAGAATAGACAACTGTATCATAATATTATAATGTAATAAGTATAATAATATACTAAATCTGCGTCAAATCATTGTCGTACTATTGTACTAATGGTCGAGGTAAAAAACTCGAAAACGCCACGCCATATCTATGTATATTATTAGTAATAATAATGATATAGTTTTCCTATATTTTCTTCGAATGACATTGTCTTTGTAATAAATTATAACTTCAAAAGCGTTTAAAGATATATATATATATATATATTTTTATTGAACCGTGACAAGTCTGCGAAGAGCATTACTAAAAAATTTGGTCTAAATACTATACACGAATCGGAGTTGTAGGCGTGCAGTGATCGACATACACGCGAACCGATTGTTTGGCGGAATAATAATATATACTTATATTATTGCCTACGTATACATATGCAAGAGCTTCGCACACACCTGCAGTTCTGCGTTTATTTACATATATAGTATGTAGCGATAGTAAACACGACGACGGGGCCCGTTACCACGATTAACGATCAAGTTCGATTTGGAGGCAGATATATATATATATATATATATATATATATATATATATATATATATATATATATATATATATATATATATATATATATATATATATATATATATATAGGTAATAGCGTTTTTGCAATCCGACAAAAATCTGAGCTCGCTCTAAACGGCGTATCATAACGTTATAATAACGTAAGAGTATACACCTATTATAGTGTAGGGAGCCATGGAAGCATAGATACGGTACATTCGACGTCAAAGTAACGATATAGCTATATCATACATGTTTTATATTAAGCGTAATTAATAGTGATTCACCGAGCATGTCCATCACCTTCCGATTTTGTATTCAAATTCTAATTTTATAATTTTTAACCACCTATACTTAAACACCATACTTTACAATACCTACTTAGATATTTTATCATTTAAGAAACGTCCTGTGGCAACATAAACTTTTTTTCAAATAAAAACCTTAACTTTTACCGTAAACTACAGTTTATTCAGATAATGTGTGCGTTTATGTGTATAAATCGAAATTCGAACGAATATTTTTTGAGTAATTAAACTAACGTCTCGAGCGTACAACTAACACGACTTAAATATAGGCATACAAAAAAATATTCCGTTTAAATGTTAAAACGCGCGATGCTCGGACGTCCGATTAAATTTTTCCTCGAGTGATCGATGATGAGCAAACCAAAAAAAAAAAAAACTCCGGGACAAACGCATTATTAAATATAATAAAAACGGACGAGCGTATTCTTACGGCGCACATATCACTCGTATATACGTACGAGTTGCAGTTAGCCGTTAGGTAAAAACGAAAAACCGCGAGCACATTATTACTGTTGTTGTTTTTGTTGTGAAGATAATAATGTAGGTGTAGTTCCGGCGGCGGCGTGGAAACTTAAACATGTGCATACACGAGGAAACGGCGTTTTTTAAATAGACGTCGCGCGTGGCACTTGCGAGGTCACGGCGGGCGCCCCGTGCCACTTGCCGGGAGGACGAACTGCAGTTCGACATTGAAAAGCACCGCGAGTCGCATATTGCACGAGTACCTACATGCGGTATAACTGAGACGAGTGCAGCTGCAGTATAATAATATTGCATCAGAAATATATAGTGTGCACGCATACACACGCCAAAAGTCTGTAGTTTAACCAAATAATACTACATATATAATGTAGTTAGGACGTTGATGACTTCTGCATTTTTTTTTTTGCTTTTGGTTCTATATAATGCTATCTTACTTAAAAAAAATTGTTTCATGTTCCCTTGATTCAGAGTATTCTAATTTTATTTTTGCATTTTTTCGTACTTTTAGCTATAAATGCATTTATTTTTGTTTTTTAACGTCATTTTCTAACATTTTAAAATCATTTTTGTAGTTTTTGTTCAATGCGGGGGCATTTTCATCAAATTTTAGATTTAAAAAAAAATTTGTATAATAATCATTTTCATATTGTGGGGTTTTCTTTGTGATTAAATTTATCACGTACCGATAAGATTTATCGTTTGTTCATTATACATTTATAAAACAAGTGCTCTTTCAGACATACGCCGATCATCCAGTATTATATTTATAAATTGTATGGAATATGTATATCAATGAGAATATTTTTAATATAATTTTTTTTTATTTCTATTTTACTTTTTAATTAATTTTTTTAATAATTTTATATAATGCTTAAAATTTAAATGTATACTATTATCTATTAATATTACAATTCATATTTTAAATTAATCGAACACCTATTATCACACCCATAACTCTAATAAAAATTATTATTTTTAAATAAAATGTTTTCACTTATTCAAATAGATTTTTTTGGTATTTTTTTTAAATTCAATTTTTTCTGTTTTTAGGGCATTTTGTGTGTTTTTTTAGGTCATCGACATCCTAACTCTAATACTATGTATACACACATATTATATACGCGATTGTACACGCAGTTGTACAAACACATACATGCATCTGTACACGGCGCACGTGACAATAGTAGTAAACTAATGATAACATTATCCGCCGTGCACTCGAGCCACATGCATAGTATTATTGTTATTATTGTATTTGCACGTAATACAGCACGAGCTAACTGCAAATAACGAGACAAAATCTGGCGGAATCGATGTCGTCCACGTGCAGCGCGCGAATTTAGGTCAGGCACGCGAATTTGGGTCAGGTACGCGATCCCTCGCGCGATTTCAACGGGTCCACTAATGAGTTTGACACAGTTTCTACACAGTCAGCAAACTACTGCAATGCATTATTATTACTACTATATATTATTATGTACTCTATATAACTACGTGCACCATGCAGCACGTGTGAATATCGATTGTTAGATTATTATCTCGTATCGTTGTAATGCTAGATTATATATTATTATACATATTATACATTTCACACAGATACCGGTGCGTTGATATTGGCGGGGGAGGGGGTGACCGAAATCGTAATTTTGGAATTATTAATCTTATCAGCGCATTGTACGCTGTGTCAACATACTATTGTACACTGTGCTCCGAATGAGTTTGAAATTTTTAAATAAATGTCATATTGAATGAAAAATAACGACAAATTCTCCCTATAAGTAATATACGTATATGCATATATCACGATCTCAACGTTATTACTTATAACCAGAGTACGGATTTTAAAGCAATAAAAAATTAAAGAAAAGCACTAAAAACAAAGCAATAAATAGTTTTTTAGATTTAGATTGATTTCTAAGATTAAGCTGCTGGATATGTTTACCTCTAGCGATATGTTGTTAAATATTATATTTTTTTTCCGCAGAAACTTAACACCACATACTTTGCAAAAAAGTACAGCATTGTTACACGAAAAAATATCTTCACCAAATTCTTTTACTAAATTGCGAAAACGAGCACTACAATTAATAATTTTCGGCATTTTGTAAGTGACAATCGGTAAGAATAATGAACTATACGGTGTTACAATGAAAATTAGACTGTAATTCTGAGTAGATAATTTTTTAGAGCAAGAGCATATTTTTGTGTTTATTGTCGTTTCAAGATAAATTAAACTACTATGCGTATGATATACGGTACGTGACAAACTGAACACACGGATAGAGGTTGTCAAGAAATGATTGAAAAAGTATCTAGGTACTTTTAGAACATGTAATATCATTATCTAAATTACATCGATAAATATATCCATAAATCAAACATAACGAGATAAAATCGATTGAGTCAGCCATGACTTTGAAAAACATTATAAAATATAAAAATAAATATATAATTTCAAATACAATTATTTAGAACACATTTTGAAAAAAAACTTAAAAACAAAAAAAGTATCCAAAATACTCAAAAAATCATTAATATACAAAAAATGCAAAAAAAGCAAAATAAAATATTGTACATTTCATTCTAAGTAGTATAAATCAAAATTTGAAGCTGACCTAGTTTCGTTTTAGAGCAATAGAAAAAAAAAGCAAATGCCTTCAAAATTCGTACTCTACTTATAACCGACCATCATATTTTCCTTAAAAACCATTACTAGTTTAAGTAATACATGTAACAATATAGTCGATATTGGTAAATGATACAATATTTAATAACAATTTTATTACACGGGTATAACAAAAATTCTATGAACATTTTTAAACGTTTTTTGGGGTTCTTTTAACAGTGGTCGTAAAAATTTACGAACTAAGAAAATCCTCAAAATCTTTTAAGCTTTTTGTAGACATCTGTTATTTTTATTTTTTTAATAATTTACAATACATTTTTTGTTTGTTTAAAATCATGAATTTTTAAAACTAAAGATTGAAAATGGTATACATGCGGTTCACATTGAAACTATAAAGTCCTAAAAAAATATTAACACAATATTTTTTTTTAAGACAGATAGATTTTTAAAAGAAAAATAACGATTTTAGTTATCTATTTTGTTGCAATTCAAAGTTATTTTTCGTGGGGATTTGTAACTTTTATGTATATTATTGTTATATTTTATATACATAACGTCACAATGACAGTTTAAAAACATTTCGATTAATATTACACTATCGCCTATTCATACCACGAACCTGAATAGTTATAACGCCGTTGTATATGGTAAGTCGATATTGACTCAAAATTTAATAACAGTTATATGATATAAATAATATTAAATATTAATAATATAATAAATGCAATGTTTTTTGTAATAATTAATTCAACTTATCTACCGTACCTGTTACAAATAATAAAATAAATTACTATAGTAGCAAACAGCAATATAAATATATATTATAAAATATACTACCTAAGGTTAGGTTAGGCCGTCTCTACTTAGAATCGTTTTTCAAATGCAGCAATTTATCATTGAATTTAAATTTGACACATACGTCACAGTTACTTAATCAACGATAAGGTACAATCAACACCTAATACGCTGTAGAGCAGAGCGGTTACTACTTTCTCCCTTTTCTTATTTTTCGGGCCCCCAGAAAAATATGGCAGACCGTTAATTTTATGGAGTAAATGTATTATGCATTTACACGGGAAAAATGAAATTTCTCGCTGTATATTATTATTTTCTTCCTTCCATAAACGTCGGTCTGTGACATTTAAGACTTTTTTTTGGCAAACGTGACTGATGATTTTCGATTGATTTAGGTAGATTTATTATTCATTTTTTACGGTTTGAATATTTACACGGATCCTCGTTGGAAAACTCGCCATTTTCTTATATGAAAATCATCAGCTCGTACATAATATTATATGACGGCTTATATTATATTATTATGTTTTACTGACCGGCTGCACCACAACCACCACCACCACCAATCCTTTTATCTGGACTATTAATCTCGGACCGGACCTAAATACACGACGACGGTCGCATGGTAAATCATAAGAGACGGATAATGATAAAAAAAAAAAAAATAAAAACGTAATAATAATTTTTTCACCGCACACTAAGCGAAAGACTGCACTGTCGTTCGTGTTTGCGAAAAATGAGAATAAAAAATACGACTACACACATTGTGGGTACATACTACGAGTCTTATTAATATGATGGCAAGATATATTATATTCACTCTGCGCTAAGTGACATTATAGGTAGTGATGGTGAAGATATTGTGGAAGTGATGGCGGACTGACTGTCTGAGAGCCAAGGGTTATCACAATAATAATTCCACAATACTCTATATATTTTAAATTCGGAGAAAGTCCTGCACAGTTCCGTATCAACGCGAGTATACACGCTTCTATACAAGTTAAAGTTCAAATTTCTTAAGAATTTTGAGTTAAAACAAAAATCATCTGCGACAAGAGTGCATATATTGTTTATGAGCATTTGATTTAAAAAACGGAAAGATTTAGTGAATGAACAATATAATAAATATAATAAGTCGTTGGAAGAGAATTATACTTGTACATATAATTTATGGTAACAGGCTACAACACATGTCGTGGAAATTATAGAAAATATTATTATAGTTAAACTTTTTTTTAAAATTATTTCCCCATATCCTTTAATAATTAATAGGTACTAATTTAGTTCACTAAATACCACATGTGAATATAGTAATTTGTATTTAACCTTAACCTTAACCTTTAACTAATATGGTGAGAACATCATTTAAAGTTAAATTGATTGACCGAACGATTTATTCTGCAGTATTATATACACACCACTATATAATACTGGTTACTCGTGTGTATTATTTAGAAAACCATCTTCTTGGACATTTAAATTTATTTATCAATGCAGATATGCAGTTACTATTAAATGGTTTTACGCATTAAATATAATTAAAAAAAAAAATAAATAACAAATAAAAATGTTTTTATTTTTATACTTGAAATGATATTGTAAGTATATAGCAATACTACAAACAGTGAACATGCGTGCAATGACTTTAATGCGTTTATTATACACTGTGAGTAGTATACCCTACTACTTACAATTCGTTAAAAAGCATCAGTGGTTTTAGTAATGGAAAAAAAATGAGAAAATTACAGTAATATAGTATTAAACATAAATATTAAATAATAACTAATAACCAACAATAGGGCCATGAGACCTATACGAGTTTTTGTTCAAATAAAAAAAAACGAGTGTAACAAATGATTTATGATATTACTTATTATAATTATTATCTACAGAACTAAAATGAATACCACAACTCAAACTATACCCCTTAGATTACGGGTTCTTATTTTTTTTAAACATTTTGTATTTTGAAATGTTTGTAATAATGGACATAGGTACTATGAGATAAATTGGTATAATATAACAGTAGGTACAAATTATAATCATACATAATATGAGTACCTAGTTCGTATAATATGTTTTGTGTTCATTCATTGAAACGTTGAGTGCATTGTATTTTAACAAATATATTTTTAAATTGTTTCTTTCTAATTGTTTATAATTTGTTTGGATGGATATTTCGAAATGTTTGTTGTTTGAGTACAAAATAATAATTATTGTTATACGAGTAATTACTCGATAAATCAAAAATCGTTATTGTAATAATATCATGTTAACATTTGATAAGCATGAAGCCACCTTAACAATATTAAATATGATAATAATATACGGTTATTATATCATAGTCCTACAATATTGCAATATATATTTTATACAAACCCAATCAATATGCAATCATATTGACAGGAAAGTAGAATATGAAGTATGTAAATTTAAGTACCTGCACGAAAGAACTTTTTTTTTATTTTAAATTATTATTTCATAAACAAATGTGTCAAATATATATTATTATAAGTATCTTACTCATTACAAATAAAAAAAAATTATAAGAGACGCAATTAAATAAATTTAAAAATTATGACACGAAACAACAAATCAACGCCGTTGTCTGTTTTTTACTTATTCGAGGCCCCAGGTGAAAATGAAATTATAAAAATAAATGAATGTCCATTTGAATGCTGCTCATTATTTGGGGTAGGTATTCAAATGTGGTATTCAGTAATCAATATTATACAAACAATTTAACTAAAGAATAATATTTTTATTCTAAAGGGAAATACAGTTCTGCATAATATTACAATATAGTTCTTATACTATGAAATAACTATATTTATCGATGTCCACGATTACAGCTGACTTAGCATGATTACTCGCTCCGCCGACACAATATTTCGTGAAGATTAAAATATCGCCAACAATTATTGAAGTTAAAAATATAAATATTCAGATATTGTTTAAGTAAAAAATAATTAACTGCCAACAGTGTTCATTTACTGTAGACAACTATAATGTAATATTATACCAATGTTGACAACAGCGATTAATTGAAAATGTATGTTTACTATGTTAATAATAATATACGGTCAGTATTGTAGTAATAGCAATATTGGTTTTATAATATTTTTCAATGCATCGCTATTCTTAAAAATATTTTACATATTTTAATAGCTTATATACGTACTAATAATTTGGAAAATTATTTACCATTAATACATCAATGATTATTATCGCGGCGGAAAATATACGACTTATTCGAATGGGTTGAAGAATTAAGAGGAAATGAAAACAGCAGACATTTTGGCCTGCAAAGTACACACAAATACACAATACACATTTTAATTAGATGTAATAATTTTCTTGAAATATATTATTATAAATACAATAATAAACGGATGGCCAAGTATTCGTACGATGACAGAAATAAGTAGGTATTCATCATTATTCACGAATGATAAATTAAACTACACCCGACAGATGGTCGTTAAAAATGTGCCAAACGTATACATAAAATAATATGATTACTAAGTGTATATACTTTAAGCGATCATTACTCGAATCAGGTTTGATAAATCACGACCGTCTATAAACTATTCGACTAATAAACTAATAAAAAAAACCGATACAATTTACTAGGTGAAAGTTTGGTACGAATTAAGTTTTTGTAGCATAAATTTCAACAACAGAGTATTGACTCGTAAGAACGCATGCGTGTCGTTCGAAAATTCGAATTCTTCGACTGTTTAGGAATTGGAGCGAAATATCAAAATTTAAATATTATATTATAATATATTTTTCATTGTTTTTGTTTTAAAAATAAAAAAAATGTTGAACTCCGGTATGCGGTTTACTCGACGCCAGCACATAAAAGTATAAAAGTAAAAGTCAAAAAGTCTTTACTATTTTTTCTCCGAAGGTCTTATATGTAAATCTGGCGCGTGCATCAGACAATAACGGACTGAAATTATATATAATATCTTGAAATCTGTATTTCGTAGAAAAATAATTTTAACCTTATACGTTTTACTAAATATTTACCTATAGGTACATATTATATAAACGATATTAATGATAAAATATATATGCGAATAATAAGGAGAACGAAAATTACCAATATAAATTCGTGAGTATATATAAATGTTTTATGCATATTATAGTATGGTGTAATGCTTATCATAAAAATGTTCTTTTTTTATGTTATTGGTAGTACTTGAAATATTTATACGATAATTGCATTTCGGCAAAGTCGCGTGATTACCTATGTTAACAAACGAACATAATTTTTGATGTAAATTTGAAAATTTGCAGTTCTATAATTATCTTCAATAAATAATTGAACCGTGTCTTATAATAATATTGAACACACGTGTTTTATTTGTACCAGAGCTCATTGTTGTAAAATTGAAAATAAAAAGTTATAACCACGGAATTGATAGTAAATTATAATATGCGACGGCAGTTATATAAGTGTTTTCCTATTAAAAATACCTCACGATAAAACTGCACCCGAATAACACAATTCATTTTTTCAAATATTACAATTGTTATAATATGGGAATATTATATGTGTTTCGCGCGCAATTACAGCGGCGGTAGTTATTTGCCGACACAGCTTTTTATAATAATGTCTATTTTCTGTTTCTTTTGCAGGCGTGTGTTCACGTGGTCGGGTCTGGAAAAATTCACAAACCCCATTTAAATATTGTATTTTATAGTATATGTATATTTATAGCAGCTGCGTAGGTGACAATTCTCGACAACTATACATACCTAACCGTAATTATTTTTAATATATTTGCGGTATTTTTTTTTCCTCGATTGATGTGATAATAATATTTTATTATCATTCCTCATTTTTAAATAATATTATAAAACATATAGGTGTATAACGTATAATATAATAATAATACCATGTTGTATGTACTACGAAGTCTTCGTAGGTGGACGACAGTGGTCGTGTACCTACACGCATCAACGGCGTCGAATCACGAATGACGTATATACATCATAATATTATTATGCCAATATCCTTCGATCTTCCTCCTTGTTCCTACTAATACGCGTACGTTTAAGATGCCGGCACGCCGCCCGAACGAAGTTTTCAAAAAACCCTAAAATTAACTTAACAAAAAATTCATTTTTTGAAAGTATTTCAATTACGGTTTTGCCTCGTAGGTGAGTAAAACCGTTTAGTCTTGAGGCAAAACCAAATGATGAAAATTGGCAAAACACAATACCCCTAATAATAACTAATCAATAACGTAAATTGTTAATTCATTTTTTACAAAACAATTATGTTGTTCAAAGATTATACACAGAAATAGGAATTTTGCATTTTTTTGTTAGAACAAAACAAAATAATAACATAATACACATTTTACTTTATTGCTACCAAAATGTTGTAGGATAGTTCTGAGATGTTTAACTTTACATAACAAACTGTATAAATTAAAATTTAACAAAACATGTTAAAATATTCATGTATATGGAATATGCTTTTATACCTTACAGTAGGTGGTTTCAAACTAACAGAGCTACTGACTAAAAAGTATAAACAATTTCCCTCCAAATTATACTATTAAATAACCTGTACTTAATTTTTCGTAAAACAGTTGACACAGTTTCCTGTGATATCAAAAAAAAAAAAAAAAATTAAGTACAATGTATAACGATTTTCAATCATAAAATATAAAGTCCGTACTCAGCAGAACATCATATTACACACAATTTACGTACATAATATTTTATACGTAATAATATATATATATTAATGTGTGGACGGCCCGTGGCTGTGCTTTTGTGGTGAATATGTTTCCCGTCGAGGAAATGCAAAAGCACATAAATATATCAAAACGAACGCAAAATTATGCATTGCCACCGGGTGCAACCGCGATGCAATTTTCGTCGTCGGTGCAAGCTTATAGATATACACGATATTTTATAAGTTGAGACGAGGACTGCACAGTGTATATTATATTATATTATATTATATTACGTATGTGCGTATGGAAAAGCAATAATTTTTAAACTCGTATAAATAATATAAATCGACCTTAAAAAAAAAAAATAACTGCAGGTGAACGTTTAGGCATGAACCGTATACGTGGTTATTATCTCACATAGGTACCTATATAGTAACTCGCGAAACCGACGATTTCATATAACCATATAATGGTGCGACAGCGGTTTGCGAGAGCAATAATTCGATGAGACTTTTTTTTTAGTTTTGATTTTTTTTTGTTATGGGAGTATAGGAGATACGAAAACTGTATATATTATATACCGCGATATAGAAGCACAAAAAAAAAAATGTCTAAAAACATAATTATATGATAATACACGCTTCATATTATATCGATGTTTTATTACTTGCACATAACACGTTAATGAATGCAATATTTGTGGTTACGGGTCGAAACGTGCAGCCGAGATGAACTGTACTTTTATACACTTTTAGCCCGGTTCATCTAATAACAATAATTACATAGGTATCGAATTATGCATCAATAATTACATAGGTATCGAATTATGCATTGTCGCGACAGTGACCACCGAGAACCGTGACGGCGTGACCAATACAAATTATTTACTCCCTATTATCCCTGCCTATGCGTAAATCTGTATAACGCATATAATGTTTATATGCACACACTACACACATTTATAAGCCGCCGACGGGTGTGATAATAATAATAATGGTAAAATCGCTGGCCACACGATTATAACTGCGGCATCACAATTTGAATCATATATAAGTACGTGTACTTGTTTTTTCAAATACCTAATTTTTATACTGATTACCGACGACCCGCCTAAATATACACCCGACTGTAGCTACGTGCGTACATCACAGTTCACTCGTCAATACGAAAACTACCAATTTTATTCGACTTATAATAATATTATGTAGTAACAGTATAGGTACATATTTAACAATAATTAAAAAAAAATTATTTCAAGTCCAAGTACGTTATAAATCCATTAATTATCGCTTAAGATCAAATTATATTTTTTCTTTACCCGCGTACGGCTGTAGGTACGGGAATATATTAAACAAATTCAATAATATAATATTTTGAAATACGTACCTATCGAGTTTAACTGTAAGCCATAATTATATATTATTATGATATATGTACATTGTGTATGATATATAGTGCATTCATTTTTAAAACTTCAATTCGAATGTATACTTCTTATAAGTTGATACATAAATCTATACACCTATATGCATAGGTAGTTATGTTGTTTTTAAATTTTTAAATTAAATCGCGTATTCTTAAATTAACTATTGTGATTTATCTTTTACGTCAAAGTCCCTCTAGTGGGAGGATTCTTCATTTTGGAAAACATGTCTTTATTTTCTTCATTATATAGGTAACATTCACATTCACTTCTAATGTATGAATAACCGATTGTGTAGGTTAGAAAACAATTTAAAATTAAAAAAAAATTTTAAATAAGAATGTAAACTACATTTTACGTAGTTATTTGCCTTGAGCCATATATTTTAAATGTATTACATTTTACGATATATTGCATAGCTTACAGAGTTAAGAAATATTATTACTTAAACACGACCCTACGACCTACGTAGTATTATGATTTTTGTAAGTTTTTTTTTTATAAAATTAGGAATAATGTGAGAGTTAAAATAAGACTATATTTATTATTATACTTATACGTAAATATTAAATAGCACTTATTCGCTTTATATAATTTATATGATTTGATTTTATATTGACATGTTTGCTTTTAAAAGTTGCTGTTTGTATGGTATTTATTTTCTGAGTTTTTGAGTAAAAAACAACTTGACCCTATTCACGGAAATATTTTCATAAATAATATTTGAGAAAAATGTTATACAGTTAACAATAGTAGGTAAACAAGCGAAATTAGAATCTACATTTTGGCAAGCTACCATAATTCACCGTGTTCAAATTTACTAAAAGGGTAGAATTACCATATTCCATTTTTTGTTAATAAATAATAAAAATATACAGTGAATGATTCACCAAGCATGCTCACCTCCATTTTTACATTTAATAATGAATTTTTCAAATTTTAATTTTTGAAACTTTTAAATATATATAAAGACCATATTTTCAAATTCTTTAGATTTGTTTAGTGTTTTGTAGAGATACAAACTTCTGTTTTTCAAATAAGAATCCTTCCTTTTTAACTAAAAATCATTTAGCTGGTAATTCTTCTGAAAAATTTGACGTATTAAGATCAAAATTCGAACGAATAGTTTTTGAGTCATTTAATTTTGTGTACTTAGGATGGATAATAGGTTTGAAAGATATAGAGGCTATACAAATTTGAAAATGTTAGAAATTAATATTAATCTATTAATATATATATATATATAATTTATAAGTTTAAAAATAACAAATACAATACCAATACTATATATAACTTATATTTTTGTAATTCCATTTTTAAGGACTATTATCCTTAGTATAAACATTTTAATTACTGAAAAAATCCTCGTGTGAATTTTGAATTAAGTGCATACAAAATTTCAAAAAATGTATACACTGAATAATTTATTATAAAAAAGGGAGTTCTCATTTGAAAAACAGACGAGTGTATTGTCACAGGACACACCTTAAGTAGTACAACAAAAGCTCAAGAATCTAAAAATATGCTTTTTAAATATATTTAAAAATTCGAAAAATCGGATATGAATAAATTCATTGTTAAATGAAAAAATGGGGGTGAGCATGCTTTGTGAATTTCTCTGTATAATAACAATAGGAATGAGTGGAAATAATTTACTCAATTTTTGTAAACGAGTGGTCTTAGAAAGACAAATCGTTAAAAAAATATAAACCATAAAAAAATAAAAATTACTTTTATTATTTAAAAATGTAATTGTTGTTATTTTGAGTGTAATATTCGTATGTAAATTACAAATATCGTAGATTCATATAAGGTTAGATTGTACTTACATAAGGTTAGATTTAACTATAAGAATTTTTACAAGATTTTTAAACAATAGAATATTTATCAATTACAATTTGTTTTTAAATTAGTCTATGCCACTATTATAAAATCAATTGTAATATTTTGAAATAATTATTATTAGACATTTTTAATTTTCTTTAAAGCATATTTGAATGTAAAAAAAAAGTCAATTTTGCATTGCAAATATGTATTTTGACTACAAAGTTGCAATCATCAGCACTTAAAAAATGCAAACTTAACAACGTATTCAATTCTTATTTGACCTCTTTTTAAATTTTTTTTTTAAAAGACCGCTTGCATTTTTTTTTTTTTTTTTTGATTGATTAAAACTTAAAAATTAAATTTTTTACTAATATATAAGGAAGTTTAATACTCTAAAAGTCTAACAAAAAATAATAATATTTTTAACTAACAATGGGTAACGGTACAAAATAATAATATCTTTAATGGTTCTAAGTATTAAGTAATATTTCAAGAAAAAAAATGTGACTTTGCAAATAGAGAATTCTTTCCATTTAGGAACATTGCTCGATGTGATGGTTATCATTACTGTCAACTATACATTGTATTACAAGGTTAAATATAAGTAATTGTTACAAAGAGGTGGAATTTATTTTTATATTAATACCTACCTACATCGGTGAATTTTAAATTTAAATTCATAACAAATCAATCATTTTTGTAGGTTTACAGTTTAACCTCTATATAATTAAATTAAATTAAAATTATTTAAAATTTAATTTGCATAATAATAATTATGACATTTAATATAAGTTAATATAGTTATTAATAGCACTAAGAAAACGAATAAGGTACTTTAATTTAATACAATAAATAAATACATTTAGTAAAATAATATTAACTTATTCGCGTAAGGTATTCGTAATGCACAGTTTAAAAAACAACAATAACTATATCGTTAACATATACAACTAAAGTAGATCGTTAGGTCGACAAATAATTTTGATACTTTCATTTGGAAATCTAAATAGAATATGACGAACTGACATGACCATAAAATTCTTTCAAAATCCTTGTTATACCAATTCTTTGGTGCGCGACATCTCCGTGACATAATTTATTTTTAATATCACAAATTTGTCCACACATACAATAACATAATAAACATGGGCGCTATTATAGAGCACGTAATTCCGTTATGATATATTCTATTGATTGGATAATTACCATTGTGAAGTATCTAGATACAATAACCACAACCAGCTACTCTTTAATGCTTTATGTTTCGATGACAGTGGCTTAAAAGGACACATAATACATAATAATTATTAATATTTTTAAACGAATTATTCATCGCAGTGTCCACAATCGATTAACCGACATAAAGTAGTTTAATAGGTATATATAGTTAAAGTAATATGGTTTAATAACAGATATATGCTATAAAAATATTAAGCTATCCGAATTCCGAGTAAATTAATTCTATTAAATATTTTGGTGCACCGAAATGTACACATAAATCGGGTAGGTATTAAATTTAGTAGCGAGTAAAGTAGTGTATTATACTTATTCAAATCCCGGGGTTGAACGATGTTATTACTCACTATACGTTAATAAATATTGTGTTACACGAATCACCGTTATAGAATTCTTTGATCGCACAAAGTCAAATGATTTGAGTTTGAAAAAAAATAGTATTAACAACAACAATTATTAAACAATTTATTGTCAGATGCATTTATAATAATGCAGTCGACTTCATTGCCGTCGGCTAAAGTAACGACGGCGACGAAACGCACTCGGTTCATTCAATAATATTAAATATACGCATTATATATATACATGGTCAAAATCAGATAAAACTTTCGCAGCTATATCCTTCATATTCGAGTTATAGGTTGCCCAGACAGCCGTCTGTAAGTTATAGTGGGTGGCGAATGTTTTAACTATACGACAACACAATATACTGTATTAATTCTTCTCGGTTATATTTATTACATGATATAATATATACCATCCATCGGTCGTATAAACGACCAACGGCCCATGGCCGATGTCCGTCGCACACACGAAGGCTACAAAAATCAAATGTACCTCGACAATAACTATCCGAATGTGTAATACTTAATAATATTATTACGGGCTCGGGGTTGACGAGTGGAACAGGCTGTTATGAAACAATTTCGGCGGCGGGTATACCTTGTGGCAGATAGGTAGTTAACATAATAATAATAATAATAATAATAATATTATACAGCATCTCGTAAGTAGTTACTCCGAACGGTAGATAACGGATCACTGCGGAGAGACCACATTGTTTCTCGATGTAAAAGTTAATGTACCCTTCAATAATACGTATTAATAACTGCAAAGAAATCGTGATTCGTAGGCGTCCGTTGCAGGTTGGATAGCAGCAGATGAGTGAATACACGTGGAATTAAAATACAAGCCATTTGATGCACCTGTAACATGTCTTTTGACCGACTGGCCGTCGAGTGTTATTATTATACGACTATATATTCAGGCTTATACACTGGCTGCTACTCTGTCGTCTCGACTCCGTTCGCATCGTTAATGTAACCATAATATCATGTTGTATTTATCTTATCGTGCTCGAAGAAACTAAAATATTTCATAACGTTATATTTTAAACCCAAGGCTGTGTATGAAAATTAAAAAAGGAGAGAAAAAATATTATAATGAGACAATGACGATGTATAAGGCATACATAGTCTTATTCGTCCGCAAGACGTGATGATGTGTACCAAAATGATGTCAAAAAATATTATTTGTAATTGATTATTTATTATTTTTATAACTTTTACTAATTTGTTTTTAATTATTGATTTTTTGTTTAAATGATGTATTTGATATTCCTTTAATTACCTACTTATTTGATATTGTTAATTATATTTTAACGTCTATAGACTATTATGATTTATAGACTACAACAAAGTGAAGTTTATTACACGATAACGATTATAATAATTTATCTTATGATTTATTATTAAAACATTTTGGAGGTCATAAAAATACATAGTTGATGAATTCATAAACGAATACATATAACAATATCGTGCATAAAACACCAATCAAATTATATAATCGCATATAATTATTAAGAACATCAATGGAGAATGTTTATAATAATTATTGTTTATTATCGATAAAAATGGGCTATATAACTTTTATAATAATTTAATGTGATATTAATATTGTTATACACTGTTTAATGTTTATCGTTTAAAAAAATATACTTTTTTAGATATCTATTATATTATTGTGCATGAAATATAATATTATATATTACATTTTTAGTGAGCACTTTTCATTTATAAAAAAAAAAAAAAAAAAAAATCAATTCCTTACATTAATATTTAATAGAAATTCAAAAGAATAAAATATTTACTTTCTTTGTAGAATAATTTATTTTTATATCCTATAGATCAAATGTTTTTAGTGCGTAGACTTTTACATAAAAATAATCTTCATAAATTAAAATTCACCTGAAAACATAGGTTTTACTTTTAATGGTTATAATATAGTGTAATATTTATACAATTATTAAATTTTAAAATGACATTAAATAGTACAGTCGTTACATCAAGGTCTAAACAATTAGTCTTCACCATTAATTATTTTAAATGTTAATATACGTAAAAAAAATAATAGCATAGGTATACTTTAATAATATATGACTATGTTTTACATAAAGATGTTCCATACCACGAAAGGTAGTTATGTGTGTAAAACGTTAAAATAAATTAACCAAGGCGTATAATTTGTTTAACAGTGACATTTATTTTCCACATGTTTAGTTCGATTACATACCTATTATTATACAGTACCGTGTATCTTATATAATAAATCATTCATATTAGAAACAGACGAAATACACAAATTTAAATTTTTGTAGGATAAAAAAAACACGTTTTTTCTTTCAATTATGTCTGAAAATAATAGAAATTGTATTTTTTTAATGGATGTATAATTTATAAAGATATACTCCTTGGATTTTACAAATGATTAATAGAAATAAATATGCCTATGCCCTAAATGATAAATGTCGATTTAAGATTTGAATTTAAAATTAACAAGATTAATGAACTGCTTGTTTTTATTTGTAATGATCAAAGAAAAATACCCACTCCAAAAAAGTGTAATATTTTGACTTTATTCGTTTCATAATAATGACAACAACTATACACATATATATTAACCATGCAATTGGTAATCAAAAAACTCGGTTTTTTATAAGTTTAAACGATTCATTTGGATATTTTGCTTAAAAAACAAATAAAATATGACTTTTTGTAAAAGCATTTCTTAGTAAGTATAATACGTACCTATATTGCCCCAAAAATATTTTTGAAAAATAGTCTACAACAAAAGAAGTAATTTGATGATTACGTTTTACAGCTGTCATTTAAATAGGGTGGTTTTTATGAAACATTATGCACTTTTGTGGTTTTATGTAATTGATTTATATCCGATTTACGAAAATATTGTAAAATAGCATTAGTTGAGGTTAATATACACATATATTTCAATGTACAGGACGATTGCTTATTCGTATCATTTTTTGTCGAGTTTTAACAGAATTAAATGATGTAACATTTTTTCAAAAACACAAAAGGTCACTGAGAAAACCGCGACTGTTTCGTGTTAAAAGAATTACGCCGTACAAGTAGACGAAACACGTAATACTTTCGGTTGGTTTTGGGGTTTGGGCCAAGTCAAATATAATATTATGTATACATAATCGTCGTGAACAAGAGATGAATCGTTTCCGGTAAAATGTTGGTCGCACGACATCTCACAATGATAACATGGTTTTTTTTTTTTATTGGGCACGTCTCCCCGCTGCGAAGTCAACATACCGCAGTTGACTTTGGCTATACATACGGATCCTCTACGTCTGATACACCTCTCTTCATTGATGTCTTCAAGCGTCTCCGTCGAATCTATTGTTGTCGGCACCGATTTAGCTCCGATATATAATGCAACCACGACCTTGATGCAAATAAACCTTCGTCCGAAGATATTTTCCCATGTAATATCCACTCTCATCGTTGGACGGTTGTTTTTGTCGGAACGATGCAGGTTCACATATATTATATTATAATATTATAGGCATCATATAGCACATCATAACTATTGGAAATAACCGATAGACTTCTGATTAAACATTCCGTACGTTTTACGTAAACAATATTAACGTATTGGATTATCAGTCGGTAACTACGACCTACATGGCTCCCCAGATAGTTGGTTTTTGAAAAACTTTTCCATACAAGTAATTAGCGTTATGTAGACATGTACTATTTTATTACGCCAGCGTACTCTTTCAACGTGGGTCAACTATATTTTTGAAATTATATTCCAAAACATTCCAAATCTTAGTTTTTTTTTTTTAATATATGATTGCTAAGTAGGTACCTACATGTGGTCAAAACTAGAAGAAAAGTATTAAATTGTAATTTGGTTCTTCATAATCTGATTTATAATGTCTTGATTTCTACTATCAAAATTATTTATACTGGGTAATTATTCTAATAGTAAATAGTCTCTTTATCCTTAAAGTATTAAAGTTTTTGAATTTGAATATATTACATAACTATTTTTACTGTTAATATTTTTAAGTTTTTACTTTTTTGAAGGACCACACATTTTTTATTTACATTCCAAAACAACATATTTTCAAAGAATTGTTATATCTTATGTATAATAATAAAAATTTGGCGTTAATTAATTATAAGTGTTTTAATATTAATTAACATCAAATTGTAAGTGTTTTAAGTATTGATGAGTAGAATAGAGTTCTCAGGGCAGAGATCCCCTTAAAATATTAGACCACTTATATAAACTCTAAATACTTAAAATAAGTTATAAATAATTAACTACACGTTCGACATTCCGTTTTTATTCATATAAATTACTAGAAAAATATTCTTCTGCTTAAGAATAAATAAGTAAAAATTAAAAAAAAAAATTCAAAAATGTTATTTTATAATGAATTCCAATATAAAAATAATAAAATATTTTCTAAAACATTAATACTTTTTGAAATAATGAGTGTTAGCATGTTATGAGACAATTAAATAACGAATTTATGAGTGTAAAAACATAAAATAAATTTGTAATATGCCACTTATTTGTAAATTGTTTATTGGCTGTAACTCAATACATAATTTGTAATATATTAGATGACCAAAACAAATAATGATAGTTTATACGTATTTTGAAATACCGACTTACATATATAAAGAAATATATGAATTCTACATTATTATTTAAAATTGTACCTATTGGCAACTCAAAATAATATAATAAATAAATATTATGTATTATACTGATTTAATTACTGTAAGACAGTGGTGTGCCAAAATAGGTTTTTTTGGTGCAATTACCTCAACAAAAAAATAAGTGGATGGGTGTGTGGGTACCGGGCAATGGATTTAATACGACAAAAAGTTCTTAGTAAGAATATTTATACTATTAAGTAACAAAAAAAAATGTAGACAAATCTGTTGGTGGGTGACCAAATGGTATAGTTTGCCTCAGGTCTAAAAGTAGTTCAGCAGACAATTGATATAAGTCTATAACTAAACTAAATGAATATAGAAAGTTACAATTACCTGTGTAAGAAAGTTTGGTTTAATACCAAAATTAGATGATAATTTACTTGACCAGGATTAATTGGTAAGGTTTTATTGACACAAATAATTCCTTTATAAACTTAAAAAAAATATACTAAACTTGTTTAAAATCATCAAAACGACGTTCATTTTTAAATTTAACATGTAGCTAATTGTATTAATAGTTTATATACTATTTTAGGAAATATTTCACAAATTAATTTTACAAAAACTAACACTGCATATAAGGACAAGAAATAAAATAATGAATGGACGATAATAATTTAAATTTAAATTTATTAGAATGAAAAATAATAAACTGTGGGACGTGTGTGAATAAAAGCAGCATTCCGGAAAAAAAGATAATCATTTTATGAACTTTTAATATTAATTGCGGTTCCGTTTTTAAAGAGACGTTTAAAAAATAAATCTTATCTAATAAAAAAATCATGTTTCCACTCTTATAGGTAGGTAGTTACATAGTTATACTCTGCTCGTCCGTCAAAACAGCAAATGGGATTAAATATGAAAAATTAATGTGTCTGGTAAGCCAGACGGCGTTGACACTATATTCGTCATATATCTATTGTTCGATAAGACATTATGTGAATGTAAAAAAAAGAATTATTAATAATAAAAACCTTTTGAATATGCGAATCGTTGTTAACAAAATGTACGAAACACTGAACGCGTGTTGTGGTTACCACAAAAAGCGTCAGTGAGTGTTAGGTGCTTTATTGTGCACACAGACGTGTTTTCCTTACAGAGACACTAATGATTTATATACGCAATAAATAAGCTTCTATTAATGTAAACGCGAAAAAAAAACAAGAATGTTGCTCATGGTAACAAATTATTCGTTTATAATTTTAAAATTCATTATAAACACCTGGTACCTATAAATGGAAAAAAAAATATTTCCTGGAGACTAAATTTTTCAGAGACTAAATGTAAGTACTATCGTTTTTAATCCTGAGGTCTATATAATTCCATTAAACTGTTTATCGTAGTTTATTATTATTTCCTTTTACGAAATATACGAAGGTAACAAATAATTATATGATGGATATTATAAGTGTATACATAATGGTTTGAGTTCAATACAAAATAATAATTATATGTACTAATAAGAATAAATATAAATAAAACATAAGAATGATATTAATAGTATCAAATATTTATATGATTATTGTCCTTAAAAATCTTAAATGATTTGAAAAATGTCATAATAAGAAACATTATGTATATTTTTTTATCATAAAAATACTTTTTAAAAGTTTACGGTTTTCAATAAGTTAGATGTTTTAAAAATATATTCATCACTGTCAAACAAATGAAAGTGTCAACTCACATTGTTTATTTCTGTTCATGTCTCAACTCGTAAATTTCCTCAAATGGTTTAAAACGACCGAAAAAAAAAATTAAAAACTAAACTATCTACTAATACAATTTTAATAATTTTTTATTTCTCTATTAGTTTTATATAGCTGTATAGTTGAATAAAATTGTCTGAAAGAAATGTTGTGTTTCTAAATCTAATACGATAGTATGTATAATAGGTGAAAGTTATTTTAGAGGGATTTTTTATTAATATAATCAAAATCAAAACATAAAATTAATTTTTCGTTAATTATCTTACATGATTAAGAAACATAACGTTTATCTTTCTGAATTTATCATGTTCAGTTTACGTTAAACATAAATAACACATATTTTTATGTTTCCGATCTTTTTTGATTCACTCGTATATAATTTTTTATGTCGGTTTGTCGATTCTACAAACACAATTACACGTATTGCAAATACCACAATAATATTATACATAGTATGATCTATGACAATGAAATCTTTTAACAATAACATGTGCATTAACAACTGGAATTCCAAACGGTGATATAGTTCAAGATAGAAGTGAACATAACAATTATATTGCATCGATTTAATGGAATTCGTTTGTAGGAAAAACTAAAAGTTCCCGATGTACAGTTTAATATAATGCGAGCATTAATACAGGGTGAATTTTACCTTCGGTGGCCGATAACTTCTAGCATTAGTCGTAAGAGTTATGGAAATAATGGACGTGAATAATATAATAATATATTCGGTATATATATTATTTTCAATGTATATTTGATAAAACATAACTATCATTCAAGATAAAATTGATGAACAAAAATGTTAAATATCATAGAGTATACGTATACGTGTTTAATAGTTTCATCATAGACATTACTACAGAATCATTATTTGTGCTAAACGACAATTAATTTTAAAACACTCGAAAAACCGACCATGTGCGTTCAAACACCCGTAATTTTTTGACCTGAATCTGAGTTAATGATTATGACAAGCAGAAATTAAACTTTACACATTATTACATCTCATGGTCGTGTTTTTTTTAGCATTACCTGTACATGTAGAAAATGTTGCAATTTAATGTATGCAAAATTGCGTACGACAAAAAAAATGTAATCACCGTATACCAGAAATGTTCTGAATTAACGAAGAAAAATATTTTATAAGTTTGCGACTAATTATATAAATATATTTGAGATAACTGCGATTTCTTTTAGGTGGGCATACGACATTTGAACTCATTATTTCAACCAAAAGTTATGAATTGTATGAATGATTATAAATAATGTTAAATAAAGACATACAAATTCAATTTTGAATTTATTTATGATGATCTGTGTAGATAGTTGAAAACTACGTCGATTGACGAATTGAAATATGGCTATAATAATTATTACTCTGCAGATCTGTAGATAACGAAAATAGTCATGTTATTTATTAATGAAAAAAACGTCTCCTATGCCTTGTACAACTTACTTATTATCTCTGTAAGTTATTGGGACTGTAGATCGCAGATGTGTAAATGCACACAAAAAAGTGTTGGAAACTCCCGGTGCCACACCGAAGGGGATTCGAACTGCAGGGCGGGGGGGTTGGTCAGGTGAAATATTATTATGATTAGTGTCCTAATTAATAATGATCGATCAATTACGCGATAGAAACGTTCGGCTTATTTGATCATTCTCGATAGTGTTTTGATGGAAAAAATAACGTATGGGCGGCAACGATCCGCTATAATAGTAATCAGTCAAAAGGATTCGACTTGTACCGCCGTTGCCATGGCGGTCTGAGGAGACGATGGGGAATTGACTAAAAACGTAAATAATAAACGCCAACGGCTGCGGTGGTGGCGGAATACCGTTAATGGCACCGCGCCGGGCAAGGTCATCTGATTTGCGTGCGTGCGCGCGTGTGTGTATATTATTATGTCTGGAAGTGTATGAAATAAACGGCGAAAAATAAAAACTAGACGAAACACATTTTTTTTTTCTCTTATATTAGTTATTTACACAGACAAAAGGATAATAGTAATAATGAGGAACGTAAAATAAAGAATCACGGACATGAGAACAAACATTTGTAATTGCGTAATGATATGTCTATAGGAGCGTCTGTCTGGAGGAAACGTACATGTTACTTCCAAGAAGTATGACTCGTGGTTGCGATTGCTACGTTAAACAACAATTTTACAGTGCCTCATAACAATAATAATTAAATTACCGAAGTCTAGATTCTCAGTTTACGATATGTACAGACGTACAGTAAAAATACTACTATACTGTTTGATGGTGAAAAAATGTCAACAATTTCAAACCGTTCCTCGATTCTTTTTGATCGACTTTTTATATAGTTAATGTTTAAGCGTATACTAAAAAAATACTATTCTATTAATTTATTATAATTCATGTATTTGTGTTTGTTTTCACAAAAACATAAATCATAATAAATAAAGAATTTGTTCACTAAATGTAAAAAGGGAAATAATTAAATACACATACTATATATAACGTATTCATACATAGGTGGTAATGCAGATGCAACCAAAAACGAGCAAATTATCCTTAATCATTATTCTTTATCAGTTCTAAAGAAGTAATTATAATTAATAATTTAATTTTTTTAGTTTTTATTATTATTAATTATTATTATTATTATTATTATTTATTCTAATTCTTAGTGAATTGAAAACGTACTATTATAGTGCAACTATATTATGTGTAATGTATAAAAATTATTTTGCATTTAAGAAATGCCTATCTCTAATAAATCTTATAATCTGTATTGTTTTAACCAAACCATTTTTGTAATCTGAAGTTATTCAAAAGCTATGTTAAGAGTCTTGATTTATCTAGTTTAAATTAATACTCGTAAACTTATATAGCTAGATAATATTTTATTCTTCTCTTTACTTATTTTTTATTTTTTGGCATCTATTTAATAATAAAAAAAATGTATTTTATGTAATGTTGTATCGATAAGAACTACTCCCCCAACACAAGCTTTGCTTATAGGAGAGAATGCAATTTAATTTATATAAATTTTTCTATATATTGTATCACTTTTTTATTTTGTAAAATATATTATTATTATGTACCTATAATTTATATATTATATAAATATAATACAATATACTTAAACGATCGTGTCTGCATGAACGACTCATGAATTATTGTTAATCGGTTATTTTATATATTATATATTATTTTAACGGAGGTGTAAGCATAAATATTATTTTTATGATAAAATATTAATTTTACTGTGTACCCACTATTTCATATAATATATATATAACATTATTGTAAACAAAATGGCATGGTAAATAAATAATAATTTATACTTTACTAAATATTATAAGTGATTGATTTAGTTTAATATTTAATAGATATTTACAGATAACAATGGCACTAATTTCCTATAATCGGTTTAAACCTAAAATAAAATTATATGATATTCGTTTTCTAGAGTAACTTTTTAAACATTCAATAGCAAACATTTTACCATCATATTTATTTTATCGCATTTAACAACGTAGTTATTTTATGTTAAGGTTTATCTAGTACATTTATGTTCTATCGTCAACTGGGGTTAGAAAAAATATTATAACGTTGGGTCAAGTCGTTTAGGTCATTTATGGTCTTCCTGCATAGAAGGAAAATAATAATGAAAAATGGTAGACAACAATTGCTACGTAGTTTTATAGCATTTTTATAGTCAAAAATTCAACGCAATGACTACTAAGTAGTTGAATGTAATACCAGTATGATTACATTTAGACGAATTAATTTAAAGTTTAAATTTAAATTTAAATTAAAAATTATAATATTAATTATAGGTTAATATTTAGGTTAAAAAGAATTCAATCTTTTCAGGTAACATACACATTTCACCAGTTAAACTCGGAAGAACTAAATTGAAATAATATGGTAATAATATAAAATCAATTTATACATTTTTATTTAATAATATCTATATAATACCCTAAAGATAAATATAAAATTTGATAATAATATATTATGTACAAGAAAAACTATACTGAAATTTTTATTTTGATAATATTCAAAGCACGACAGAATATGACAGAATTCTAGATATTACGTGAATTGAAAAAAATAAACATTAATAGTTTGTTAGTCTAGCACTCCAGCACGATTTCAAAATGAATTACATAATATTATTAATATATGTGTAGGTAGTAAGTATACCATGTATATTGTACCTACACCTATTATTATATGCCATTAAAATTATATGGGAAATACGTAAAATGGCCAACTGGCACCTATGTGTAATGTGTACAATACTGTTTTAGAAACTACCTACCTGCAATAAAATATTATATTATTAAAATTGTTTTAAAACATTTTATATACTGCTTAAACCTTGCGATAATATTTCTTTTCAAAATGTATTTATATATATATATATGTGTGTGTGTTCCGAAGAACTTTGAGGTTTAAATATAAATATATGAGTGAACCTGTATAGTAACTATATTACAAGTAGGTGTAATATTATAAAAATTAGATGCTATATATTATTGTCACTTCTACAATACAAATGGATGTGTATATTTTACAGCAAATATTTTAAGCTAATCGTTAAAATAATTTTTTGTTTTTACCGTCGATCGTAAACCACCATATTGTACGGTGTTGATATATACAAGAGGCCCCCTAGGTGAATGTGCATTGCAGTATTTACAAATTAGCGATTGTATAAAAAATATTATAATAGTTTTATGTACGATTATTGCAATTTTCAACGCATCTATATAATATAATAACATTCGCAGCTGTGTTGTAGCTGCAGTTTCCTTGGTCAAAGGAAATTGAAATATATTAAGTAAAAATATTATAACAAACAAGGTTACGCTTACCCAACACCAAATCTAAACTGCACACGTGTAGGACGGCAGAGAACAAAAAGTATTTGGGTTTCCAAGCCACCGGGTACATGCTCTTCATGGAGGCCACACCACAGATCGTCATAGAGTGAACGTGCTCCGCGATAGATTGAGGACACCATTCTGCTGATGTGCATGAATCACCATTTTTGAAACGGTTGTCGCCTATAAAAATACAAATACAAACACATTAAACAAATAACAATCAATAGACTCCGTCGTTTCGACAGTTTTATATAGTACGCATTATGCATTTCTTTCGATTTCTTAAGAATGCACGTATTATATATATATACAATACACTATTATACACTGCAATGTTTTCACTGCCGTCGGGGGGAAACGATAAATATCGAAAGGATTTTTTACGATTTTTTGTGCGTTTCCATTAATTAATATTCTATTATTTTAGGCTAGTGCATTCGTATAGGTCGACGTAAAATGTGTGAGCATAGAAAACATTCCAGACAGAAAATATTCTACTTCCAACATCGGTGGTTTCATTTATGCATCATAGGTGTTTACATTTTTTTTTTTTATCGTACATCATTAATCAGTCGTCGCCGCCGCCGTTGAGCTGCAAGTCTTTCATAAGAAAAAAAAATTCTAACTAATTTCTGGTATTGTGTTCGTGCGCGCACACCACACACACGCACACGCACACACGCTCTCGCTCACACATGGGAAATGCGCTTTTCGGCCTTGAACTGCTATCGACGGCTAGCCAAGTAGGCGGAGGCAACCGTTCCACTTGGAACCGCACCAACCGCGCTGCGATCCGCCGGGCAGTCATCGGCTCACGAAAAACGTCGCGTCTACCTTTAGAGCGCGCTCACATAATGCGCACCTGTGACTTATGTCTGCCGCCGCCGCGACGGCGGGTGTCTCCGCGGTGATAAAAATAACCAGGTATGTCGGCGGCACATGGGTCGTTATCACGATGGCTGATAAAGAACTTTAATGTTCTCGCGGGACTGTGGGCTCACGTGACGTCAGCCGCCGCGGAGACTGGGCGGTCGGTTTGCAGCTGACATAATGTCGTGTAGGTATAGCTACCTAAATATAATATTGTAACAAGTCTTGGCCACGGGCGCTTTGTGCGCTTTGTACCTACTCACAAAATAAGAGTTTCGCGGTAACAATTGTTTTAGTATACGCAGGCGGGCAGGCAGGTTATATATATATATATATATATGTCATATACGCGGTAAGCATACACCTTCGTTTTTTGTTTTTTGGAAAAGACTGCGTGGCCGCGTCGTCCTGTTACGACGCCGCCGTTCGGGCCTATTACGATTTAAGTGACATCGACCGTATTATTCCCAAATATATTGCGCTATGTATAATTTATTAAATACTTGAACACGTTTTAAAATCACTTCAACGGGTCACTAATATATCATACAAACCTATTTAACGAAAAATTAATAAGAAACAAGATTAAATAATGTGTTTTGTAAAGAGTACAGTCCGTTATTTACGCACCGACCGTAATATTATATGCATTTCAGTTTTAAAATAATTTAATATGACTTTCTTATATCTAAGTGTAGGTATGTGATTATTATTATTTATAACTTTCTCTGACTAACTGCAATTACTAGTAGTATAAATAATATATTAATATATATAAAATATTACTTCACATAATTTGTTGTTGCATTAAAACTATCATTAAATTAAGTGTATTCCGTTTTTTACTTCAACAATTCTCCACTTGAATATTAAAATCTAACTAAGTAAAATTCAATATCAAAAATTAGTCATATGAAATATTAGCAAACAAAGTTTGAAAAACAGGTTACAACTTACAATACCTACCTCTATACAGTTTATATATATATATATATTAATAATTGCGTAAATATGTATCAAATATCGTAATCTATTTACATATAGTGATCTATGAAACCAAACTCAAAGCTGTCAAATAATTTATAAGCACAGAATATATTACATCTTGAATTTTATTTAAATAGATACTAATCAATTAAAAATTACTCTTCGTTTATTAATCGTTTAATTGAATCGATTGAATATGGTTGCTTAATATCATCAAACAATTTTGGGAGATATGTAAAACGATAAATAATTTTTATACTTTTATATATTATTTCCTTTTTGTAATCCTCGAAAAAAAATGTCCGCGTAAACATTGTTTTTAATATTTAAATTAAAAAAAAAAAAAGCATTCGAAATACTTTAATGAGACTTACAAATAGTATCAAATAATGAATCTGCGCAAAGGTTAAAACAATAAATTAATTGATATAGTGTTAATAAATATATTAAAATAATATTAATACATGGATAAAAGTAAGGTGAAAAACAAAGAAATTATTGTAATATAAAATTTAATTTATTATATTCTTGTAAAAAAAATCGTTCAATGTCATACCTTCCGAAAGTTCAAAGTTATATAAAAAAGACGAAAATATTCTAGCGGTTGTGAGTCCAACGTGTTCAATATATACGTATTATAACAATCGTTCCCGTTACTAATCGCTTTTTAATAAATTAATATATCGTAATAAATATTTGTTTGAGTTAAAAATTATTCCACCGGTGGAACACACAAAAATATAATGTAAACTGCGCGGACTTTCCGTGCCATTCGGCACCGTCAATTTCGGACTGTTGACCGTCTCGGCACAAGCAGGTACAGAGAATGTGCATGGGACCGTTCCCGCCATGTGAAATGCACTGACACTATCGAACGTGGAAACCATCGATTTACTAACGCTCACCGCTACTACTACTAGTACTTCACGATTGCGGCGATTCGTATCCCATTTTACTGTACAAATGAGCACCGAAAACATAATACTACAGATGTGATACGTCGTTATTATATGCTCTTATTGGTTAATAGTACGCAAATATTCGTTTCACAAAATACATTTTTTATTATTTTAAACTATATAACTACCACTATTTCTATACAAAATATTGTGATATAATGTGTATTGAACGCCATAAATAATTTTCATTTAAAACGCGATTATGGTGCACCTACTTGCCTATATCATTAAAAACACAATTAACTTCGACGAAATTGTTATTAATGCTTGTACAGTTTAATACATATATTAAGTAAATCGTTAATGTTAATTCATTGCGTAAAAATATTATTTTCTTAAGCACCTACTTACTTACTTGTTCATATTATTTATATACAATAATATTTTTTTTTTTTATGAAACAAATATTAAACACTCTCAACATTTTGCGAAAAGTGTTATAATATTTTATGATATATATTAATATTATGTTATGTAAGGTAAATTGAGTTAATATCAGTGCAACCTGCAAGCTGCAGAGTCTAGAAATGCTGCATTTATGAAAGCTAGTATAACTTTTTGTGACAACAAATTTTAGTGATTAAAATTTTATTATTAATAATAATAATAATAATAATAATAATAATAATAACCTTAAAATATAATAAAACGTAAAAAAAATAATTTTTTTATAGTACTTTAAATAGTAACGTATTTAAATATAATATTAAAGAAAAAGTTAAAATTTTATAATGATTCTAAAAATTAAATTTTTTTTAGAACTTGTAAAATTTAAATTAACTTGAAATGTAAAAACCAAATACACAAAATTGATCGAGATTAACATATTTTTAAAAACCGGTATTCTTAAAAACCCGAATACAATAATGGCTTTATATAACTTTTTAAATAACAAATTATATTAATAAATTATTTTCATCTAAAAAAATTAATTTTATTACAATTATATATTTTTAGTATTTGCAATTCATTTTTTTACAAAAACATCAATTCATATCATTAATGTAAATTTCATTATTAAACACCCGACTTAGGTAAGATATATATATATATATATATCATAAGTTCTTAACACTGGTTATAAACTATTATAATGTTTGTACATGACATATTCATATTAAATAATATTTTAAAACGCAGCGTAAATTTATCTACGTATATAAAAAAGATTCTTACTTAGTACCCATAAAGATTAAAGAATTTTGAATATTTTGGGTTTTTCGTCATATTTAGTCTACTTTTTGATTTATTAGCTTCTCTTATTAATGCAATTTGGTTCACAATTATTTAATTTAAAAGCCAGTAAAAAAAATAATAACAATTACCTGATTTAATAATTTTAAATTTTATTTGATTAATGTAAAACTACATATTTGTTTTATCTATAAAAATATGGCATTTGTTAGTATACCCAAATACCCATATAGTTTTATTATTAATATTATATTTAAAATTAATTGTCAAGCATATTTGTATTTAAGTAATAACTAACAAGGGACATAAATATGTAAGAAGGTAAAAAAATCAGTATTTTTTTTTTAACCTGAACCCTGCAATTTATAATAATCACCACCTAAGATTTAGCAAGTAATTTTAAAATATTCAACTTAAATTTACTAATTGTAGTCAGGTAATTAGCTCAAACAAAATATCAATAAATATATAATTTAAAATACTAGCTATAGGATTGAAAGCTCAATCAAAATATTAGCTTACAAATACTTACCAGCTAATGACTTAATTATTTATACGAGAAGCTGAGAGAAGGAAATATATAGATTAACTTACATAATACAAATATATTAGTATGCAACAAATCTTTTAAAATTCCAATACTGGAAAATACCGGTACTCTAAATTGAATATTGATTGCCAAAATAATAAATATGTAATAAATGTGTAAATACGAGTTTTGAATATCCAAAGCCTGATTCAATAAATGAAAAACCTGTAATATCTCAGGTGTCTTGATATTTTTTCAATCATATTAAAATTGTTAGACATAATTTTTTGACATTGGTTTGGATATTCTATAAAACTATTCTATGTATGTCAATTTCAACACTTGTAATAATTTTGATTAATTTAAATTCAGTTAATCGTATTCTATTGTATAATTATTCGTTATTATTTACTTCCTCTATTTTACAATAATATTAAATATAATACAAATATTAAAAAGTATTAAATTAAAATATTAAATTTAATACAAAATAACAGGAAAATAAACTCTATTATTTTTTTATCGTGTATTGTTTGTATGTAAAATGACTAATACTTTAAGAATTCAGTCCAAACTACAGAATGATTATACTACATTATATAGAGAGTATAAAATATAATAGAAGATTAAGCTTAATGTGTAATTATTGTTGTTTATGATATTAGAGTCCTTCAGTATGATTTTTACGATGGAAACTATCATAAAATTATTCGACAACAGAAATAATAAAAGTGTCTATAAATATTTTAAATTCGAATCGAGCCCCATGACAGTAACCCGTATGAATGTATACGTCAACGATCCAAAGTGGGAGAAAAGATATTTGATCAACCAACGAGACCAAAAGTCGGCACACACTTATAAAAATATTAAAATCGAAACGTGCAAAAACGATATATACGTACGGCTGACAGTAGCTAAATTCTTTTGCCATTTTTCATTATGCGCACGTAGGTCATAATCCATAGACTGACGAAGTAAAAACAAAAACACAACAGACACTTTGGTGGGTAATATAGTAGAGTGACCATAAGTTTCGTTTCAAACGGGGTTGTTCATGTTTTCAGCATTGTGTATTTGTGTATCGTTGTCCCGACAAAAATCAACGAAATGTTTTTGTTCTATCGTGTTGTTTAAGTAAATCCGTTTCTTTGTCGTATTTTTATTTGAGTGTAAGCATACTGAAATTATTTTTATTGTAGTCATCAAAAACAGTAATTGTTATTATACGACAGCGATGGGCTATTTTAATCCAAGATTTAGTAAGTTCGAGAGTATACCTATACGCGTAATTTCACTTTTTGCATTTTCTAATGTGTCCATCATTTTATTTTGCATATTTTCGAACAAATCTACGAGTAGATTTAAAATGTTTAAAAGGATATTATGTATAAGAACTTGGGAGTTGTAATTCTAAATTTAAAATTGAATTTCCGGAATGTAAAAAAATAACTGTTTTCTAAAAATCGAGACGTGACTAAAGCGGACGCGTATAATTATAGTAATATGGGTTCTCGCGGGTCGGTTGAGAAAAAGAGGGAAGGGGGGGTGTAAGAGTCCCGTTTTTAAAACTTTTCAAATACCGCGGTCGTTCCGTATAATGTACAGTATATTATTATAATCTATATTTGTTTTATTATCTATATAGATTATAGAGGTACGTCTGGTAGTTGCAGATGGTTACCGCTGCTTGTCGAGCCCGTATAATATGCATATTGTATGATAATGTAGCAAACAACTATTGTGGGAGACCGCGCGTGGGCAAAGGGGCGGCGGTAGCTGAGTATAATAACATCGCCGGCGCGCGGGGCAGCTGCAGTCGGGGCCCGCCGACTGACTTACGACGGTAGACCGCCGGCTCGCGGTGGTGCGTTTCTCATTTCGTCGGAGATAATAATATTATAGCGGCGCGCGGTGGCGGCCGATGAGGAAATGCACTCGGGCGGGCGAGCGTGCACCAACGGCGGCGGCGGCGGTGGCGGCCACGGCCACGGGGCAAGAACATTACGCACAGCATCCGGTAGTGACGGTGGCGGCGGCGGCGGCGGCGGCGGAACGGTGCGTGCAGGTGCAGCTATATAGCCGGTGTCCGGCCGGCGTCGCACTTGCGGTCGACGGTGCTGAGGCCGCCGTCGCCGCCGCCGCCGCCGCCGCTTATTCTCCAACAGTGTGTATCTCGAGAGGTTCATCGGTCTGTTTATTGCGACTACACGAAGAACGGGCCGCCGCGGTGAACTGCACTCGCAGCCGTCGCAGTCGCAGTCGTATAACAGTCGTCGTCGTCGTCGTCGTCGTCGTCGCCGTTGTGGTGGTCGTCGTCGTCTTGGCCGTCTTTAGCCGTCTTGGTCGCCGTCGTCGGACAATGCTGCGAAATGTCTCTCATTTGAATAAATACGGAATACATGTATTATACGTGTGTTTGGGTGTGTATGTGTGCGTGTGTGCGTGTGTGTGTGTGTGTGTGTGTGTGAGCGCGCGCGCGTGCGCGTGCGTGTGTTTGTGTGTGTGTGTGTGTGTGCTTATAGAAACACTGGCGGCGATGAAGGAAACGGATAGAGGGGTGAGAAGACGACGACGAGGTGGAGGCAAAAAAGCACTCCAACAACAGTAATGACGGGCGCAGTGACCGGCGGCCGTTGACGATACGACCGTTCAGTCGCGCGCGCACACGTCTGTGTGTGTGTGTGTGTGTGTGTGTGTGTGTGTGTGTGTGTGTGTGTCGAGGACCTCTGCATGTGCGTTGACGAGACCTAACAGCAGAGCGATCGAGAGAAGGATTTGCTTATTTACCGTCTAGACACCTGTATAAACCAGACGCTCTCTCTCCTCTCCGCTCACCGCCACCCCGAACACCCTATCGTCGGCGGTCATGTCGGCGGCGGCCCAAGCCGTATTCGTTGGGAATATGTGCGTATTTTTCTCGTACTATCTCTCTCCCTCATTCTCTGCCTGAATATAATATATATATATATACACGCACACACACACACACACACACATATGTATCGGTATTAGAACTCTCGCTCCCTCTGTACCCGTATGTAGGTACCTGGTAACGGGTATCGCGGTTTTGTGTGAACAGAAATACCGCGCGAGTTCGTGCGTTTTTCCGATGCGATGGGCCACACGATCCGAGAACGGACCGAATCGCAGAGATTGGCTAAAAATTAAGGTTTTTTTTTTTCGGTTAAGAGGCTGACATGCATCCAGATGTAGATATAAGTGATTTCACGTCCAGATTTGATGCATCATCCGTCATACGATATATTCATCAAACGCTGAGATTAACATTTGCGTGTACATAACGATTTTCTCCTCGGTCGTTTCGTACGATTTCCCGTGCACGTTTATGCAGATTCGAGCGATATTTACGACCTTCCGTCGTCGTTGTCGTATCTTGGACATAATATATTATTATAGTACAAATAATATAATATTTTGTATAAATAAAGGCGTACTCTTTGTCGTTATGTGTAGCACGTTTAATTCGCTCTGGAACCGCTGGTTTAGTGATTTCACGTATTATAATAATGCATAATACCATTTTTCAATTAATTAAACGTCATGTAAAAAAAAATTATTAATTTTCTCTTCGGGATAAACCAAACTTGTTCTTCGATATTTGCAGTTTACTCCACAAAAACTTGTTTTTTAATATCTTTTTAGTCCGAGTCATTAAATATTTTGTATATTTATAATATTAAGATTTAAGTTTATCAAATATATACCGATGTATAGTATTAAATTATTATTACAATATGTTACACCTACTTTCAAACATTGTATTATGTATAAGATAATTAATAATTATTGTCGCCAGTTAATCTATCTCATTTTTTTTTTTTTTTTTTAATTCATTGTTAATAAATTAACCTTTGGATGAAATATAATGGGTAGAACAATTATAAATAAATCATTAAAACATTTTAAATTGCTTATGTAGCATGAGTATAAAACCAGTGGTGAAAATGTAAATTTTTTTTTTTTAATTCCGATAGGAATGTATATTTGTTATTATTTATTTAATTTTTAATGATTTTATATTTTTTATGTCACTTTTAGAAGCTTTAAAAAAGTTTTAATATTCAAATTTTTGGATGGTTTTTGATAGAATTTTAGTTGGTAATTTAGGAAGTATTAAGAACTAAAAAGTATAAAATGTCCAGTGATTTTTAGAATAAGCGGGAAAAACTAAAACAAATTACTAAAAAAAAAAAAACAGGAATATGCATTAACCGGATTTTTAAACTTATATTTCCGTGGATTATATCATACGCATATTTCAGAAGTAAATAATTCAACAGGTTTGTTATAAAACGTGAGTGGCAAAGGGGTTAAAATGCATACACTGTGAAGGGCGTATAATATATATCATAATACACCTCCAACAAACGTATGGTAATTTGGTCCTTGAGGATTTAACTATTTCATTGTGAAATGTTCATGATGTTCTATTACAAGGTTTTTCTCACAGTAAATAAATATAATAAACAATCAATTTTTTCCTTCATTCTTTTAAATAAGAGTAATTTATTATTATAAGAATATTATGACAATTATTGATTATTCAAACATTATTTTACTTTAACATCACTTTTATTTTTACTATTATTACATATATTTATTCCATATAGCATTATTACTATCTAGTTGAACTTATATAAACAATTATAATTTTCTATATTATATTTTTATTTTATATTTAACTATACCTACCCACCACTGTCCGGTTTTTAATACTCATACACATACTTGTAATGCATACTGTATATTTTTTAGTTAGCTTATAGTCATAAGTCATAACTTAAGTCAATAAAGCTATTCAGAATAATCTTTATTATTAATTAAATTCATGTGGTCACAAAATGTTTCATTAGTATTTTTATGGCTTGAATTTAATATGCTATGTGCACAGCGCGTATAAAATGTACCAGATGTTATAAATCAAAAACTAAATAACTTTAACGAACTCTCAAGTGTTAAATTAGAAGTAGTCTCTTTAAGAGTTTGTAAGTCGGTAAGATAAAACAAAAACATGGACTGCTACCGAATTACAGATGATAACCCGTTTGCTTGAAAACAATTTTTATTCTTCAATATATATTTACAGTCTGTCCAGATAAAAACAATAAGCAAATGTGTTAAATGGTAATTACATACAAATGAATCTTTAAAATGGAAGAAGCCACCTATTGATCTTGATAACACAACCTATTCTAATTAATAGGGTTACGTCAGGTAATTAATAAAATTGTTTAGTTAAATTAATGTTATAATATTATTTTAGTCATTTAGAAGATCGTGTGACATGCGTAATATTTGTTTGTGCTTTAAACGTCTCGTAGGACTTAACGGAATGAAAAAGAACAATAATTTTTTTATAAATGGATTAGGATAGAAAAGTAGTTTGTTGTTGATAAAAATATTTAGCTTCACCGTGAACTGGCATTATTCTCAGATCTTTATAAAATGTATGGTTATAGGGTGGAGCATTAGATAATTTTTCGAGGGCAATATTTTTAAAGACTTAAATTTTTTCAACATAAGTTTTCTAGCACTTCCTTATAGTTGAAGACCATAGGTTTATATAGGTTTTTGAAATCAACAGATTGATCTTGAGGCTTGTATATGTATTTTTATTTGAAAATGTGCTTAATGCGTAAAACCGAGTGAGTGTTCAATTGAAATCTTTTAGTTTTTATGTGTTTAGGCGACGAATTTTGCGATAATATTTTTTAATCACGTTTATATATAATTAAATAATTCTCATTTATGATACGTCTTTCACTTTTCAATAATATTTTTCAACCATTTGTTTTTCTACTATCATTTTCGTTTATATTGTCGTCGAGTGTAATCGGTGAGCATTACAGTAATGGTTCTTTAACACCAATTAAAACAAAAATGGTCTATGCGTTATATTCTGTTATATTTCTATCTTATATTATTTATCTTGTTATATTTTAATTGCCTATGTCTACTTCACGTGTATTTGCACACAGTTACCCAAATGTTTAAAAAGGGCTCAGCCCGTAAATTTCATAATAAACCGATCAACAAATAAATATAAGTCTCATATAAATATTTTTAGATAAAACTGTTTTAGTTGGAAAATAATTATACTCTAGACATTTTAAATTTGACTTAAAGTTTAAAAGTATTCTATCGATGTCATAGTCGTTTCATATACTTACACTTATGCTTCAGACATTCTCTGAAAATTTCAAATACTTGTTTATTCAAGCAGCTCACAGCCGTCCTATCACAAACTGGTATTTAAATATCATATACCTATAATAATCAGTTTGTGAATAATATTTCAAGTTAATGGCAATAATTATATGTTTATGCAGTATTTCTCATTAGTATATTTGTTTTGACTTATTTTAAACACATGATAAGGATTAAAGGCTAATACGAATATTATGTGTTATAATGTAAATGCTTCAATATTCTTTATTCCGGATTTATGATTTTTTTTTTAATCTATAACTAATCTATGTTATCGATGATGCATAAAATATGCATGTTCATTATATACATTAATTACACGTTTATTATAAATATGTTACTTAAAATGTATATACCAAATATTACTTAATATAAATAAATATATAAATAATATAATTTTTATTATACCATATTACTTAATATGTATAATATATATGCATTGTATTGTGCACGTACATATTGTAATTTATAATCAAATTGTATATGTCATTTGATTGATGATTTAATATCTATATTCCATAAGTTACACTTGTTTTTAGTTATCGATAATAATATGTGTTTTATATAAATTAGTTCTATAAAAATCTTAAGTATAAATTATAAGATTATCGTAATTAGCTATAGAAACTGAATAAAAAAATGATTTAGTTACTATAAAAGCCAATGTTAAGTAATAAATTTAATTAAAAAATAATGATTTAATTTGTTTAAAAACTATTAAATTATGAGAAAAATGCTGACAAAATTTTGATACATGGGAACAGATTGATGAAGTCAAGTATTTCTATAGCTATTTTTCACATATACATAAAATCTTGATAATTAAACTATGTTATCTGTAGTAGAATTTGTATAATTTAGTGTTTCTATTTTTTAACTGCAGTCATGCGAGGCCTATAACAATAAATGATGAATTATTAAAATTCTTAATATTTTAATTTTATCAAAATTTTAAGTAAACACTTTAAAATGTACAACTACTACTATAAATAAACGACTTTAATTTACTATACACTTTTTAATTGACGAAAACGCCTCAACTGTTGTTTGCTAGTTCATGATTTTCGGTCTATTATGGGTTATTAATTGAGAACTGTATTAATACCTAATTTAGATAAATTAATTATGTTATAATTGTTTTTTGTAATGTATGATAAGCCTCAATATCATTGTGAAGGTCGGTGATCTCGCACTGTCTGACATCGAATCTCTGAATAGTGATTTATTCTATAACCGCGTAACCCTGTCAACACGTAGATACTAACTCTTTGAGTGTAGGGCGTACAAGGTCGTTGACATAATATACTGGGTGAACAGTAAACACTAATATCTCGAAAAGTATTAACGTTTTAAAGTATATGTATAATATGTGTTATATTATTTCAAGTGATTACAAAACAGCATAAAAAAAATTATATTTTATGTCGTTATCACCATTTAAGTTTTACTTGTTTTAATGACAACAAAGTTATTTAATTTAATATCTCTTAGCGGAATATTTTTCTGAAAATTTCTGACAATTAGTCAATTAAATAGATACAACTATTTAAAATTTAGATGAGCAGATCAGAATGATATAGGGTGGGTCAGTACTTCTGTCTCCTAAAAAATGTTGGTCTAAAATTTGCTCGTTTAAAATTTAAATACTTACAACTAATTAACTATGCTAACTTATTCGAAATTTGATTTTAGATAATGGGCGTAATGATGAATGTATTGATTTTACAATAATGTGTGGGTTTTTTTTTTTGTGTGTAACTACATACGATTTATTGCAGAAAAAATGCTTCGATCGTCTAGTTTAAGGGTGGTTTTTGATTGAAAATTAGATCTTGTTGGTACTAATGGTTAAATAAAATTTTAAATTCTCAACACTTTTCATATAGTTGGGAAAAACTAAAATTTTTACGCAAAACCAATTTTTGATGAAATTGTAAATATTGTCTTATTTTGTTGTAATTCAAAAACGAATGACTGTAGATACTTAATAAATACTTGAAATTTTTACTAAATGTTTAAAATAACATATTATATACATGGTTTAATTTTTTTTTTTACGTCTAAAAGCTTGAAAATTGAATACAAGGTTTCTCATACGTTTTTATTGTATCAATTTAAAAATATAAAAGATATATAAACACAATTGTTATTTATTTATATTAATTGAAGTTAAAATGTTAACAAAATTCATCAAAATCACGACAATTTGCAAATTGTTTTGTAGTTAAAATTGTATGTAAAATATCAAATTTATAAAGTCTAGGCTCGAAAATGTAATACGAAGACATAAGGTACCGCACAAGTATTTACATACTTTTACAGAAAAATCTAAAAAATATATACACAATTTGTTTTGTAGACATTTTAAGTTTAAATTTGGCTGAAATTAGAAATTAAAATGAAGAACAACGATTTTAGTTATTCTGTTGTTTAAAAATACTATTTATGGGTCTTGAAACTTTGACGTAGGTATAATATTATATTTTACTACACAGAAACACATTTTTAAAATATTTAAATTAAGCATATTTATACCGTATAATGCCTACCATTTTACTAATTGTTAAATAAATTACTAAAATAGCAATATATATATAAATATATCATAAAATATACTTATACTATAGGTATGCTAACTTAATATTCGTAATACAGATGTTTGCTCAGAATAGTTTTTCGTAGGCAATGAGTTATCATTGAATTCAAATTTAGCATTTACAATACGGAAACTTACTCAATGATGAGGTACTGCACTCGACACCTACAACTGTTTAGTAGATCGGTTACCTATTTGACCCCTTTTTATACATATTTCTTCGGTACACGCGAAATTAAAAATATGTGTTTTCACTCAAAAAAGTAAGTTAACTAAAAAATTTTAACAATTTATAATAAGTGGACAAAATATTCTTTTATAACGACTTAAAACTATAGAGAAAAACAGCATTTTCAAAAACATTAAATATAAATTAATATTTATTTTTAATATATATGTAAAATTTCTTTTTCCTTAGTTTTTTTTTTTTATGTTTTTACCGACGCTTCTGAAAACTTCTGTGCATTTTTAGTTTAGTATGCCAACTAGATTCACTCCTACCAGAAAAGATGCTGAAATAGAAAATCAAAGCAACTTTACTGTCTCAAAAAATGATGACAGATACAAAATAAAAAACACATTATTGTAAAATCATAATATTTATCACTTCGTTCAAAACTTAAAAGAAATTAACATTTTAGATTATGAACAAAGCGAAGAATGTATTGATTTCACAATGATGTTTTTTTTGTGTTTGTTAACATTTTTTCGACCAGAAAAAAATGCTTCAATTTTTTCATCCGTATCTTTTCTGGTGGGAAAGTAAATCTAGTTGGTACTTTCGAGATGTCAACATTGAAAATTTCCAGTAATTTTTCAAAATTGTTGGGAAAACGGGAATTTTTACTGGAAACTGGTTTTTGATAAAATCAATTTTGTTTTTATTGCATTACAAAAAAAAAAAAAAAATAATTAGATACTATGACATTTTTTCACTGAATATATGTATATAAACAGTTTCTATACGCCAAACAATTTTCAAAATATTTTGACTTTATTAAGTTATTTATAAACATAAGGACATTTCGGTTTATATTTGTTCTTTTTAAATTATTGTTGATCAAAAAACTTAAAAATGTTATACAAAGCTCTTCATGTGTTGTTGTTAGAGGAAATTAAAAAAAAGTTGAACGTAAATCCATAATAGTTTTTTATATGCGTTTAAAGTCTAAAGTAACAATTTATCAAAACCACAAAAATTTGAAATTTTTTTGATTTATAAATTTATAAAAAATTTATAAATTTTGAATTGTATAGTCATACGATTTTCATTTACACATACAGTTAGTTGGCGCAAATTCATATTCATGCAGTTTGTTTGCGCAGTTTAACTAAACGTGTAAACTCACCTTTTAGGTGAAAGGAATTTAAGTAAGAAATCTTAACCATTGAAAATTACACAGAAGTCATTAGTTCGATCTTGTAACAGGTTTAATATTATATTCGCTTAAGAATATTATAAATTATATAGATGGTTTAAAAAAGTAAGTAGGTAGGTAAACTTGATAAAGGAGTTAAGAACTAAGAATGACACTCCATTAATGTTTATCTGTAAACTAATAATAATTTTGTATTTACTAAACTGTAAACAATATAATTGACTTTTATAAAATGTATACATTTTTATTTTTAATTAATGTTTTATAACCGTAATTAAAGTACACAGATCCATTGGCTAATCAATTTTATCGTTAAATGTTATGTGCATATATATATATTATGACATGTCTTAATGTGCATACACAATTATTTGAGTCATTGAACTCACAAACATCATAATAAAAACGACATAGTCATTTTATATTTATTGCTGTATAATATTTTTATAATGAATAGGTAATCCACTTTTTATTTATAAATATATGATATAAATAATATAAATTTAATGAGAACATTAAACTAAGAATATGCGAATAAACAGCCGCGGATCTAGAAATTTGAAATGGGGGACCCTACATTTTTTTCCAGAAAAAATATAATTATAACTATACTACATAATAGATTATACATAAAATTAAAGATAAAATTTGATAACAATATTGACAATTTTATTTATAGATTTTTAGACGTATAAACAATTTATATAAAATATAAAAATAAAATCAAATTATTTTGAAAATTGTATGGCGTATAGAAACTGTTTATATACATATATTCAGTGAAAAAATGTCATGGTATCTAATTATTTTTTTTTTTTTTTGTAATGCAAAAAAAACAAAATCGATTTTATCAAAAACCAGTTTCCAGTAAAAATTCCCGTTTTCCCAACAATTTTGAAAAATTATTGGAAATTTTCAATGTTGACCTCTCGAAAGTACCAGCTAGATTTACTTTCCCACCAGAAAAGATACCGATGAAAAAATTGAAGCATTTTTTTCTGGTCGAAAAAATGTTAACAAACACAAAAAAAACATCATTGTGAAATCAATACATTCTTCGCTTTGTTCATAATCTAAAATGTTAATTTCTTTTAAGTTTTGAACGAAGTGATAAATATTATGATTTTACAATAAAACGTGTTTTTTATTTTGTATTTGTCATCATTTTTTGAGACAGTAAAGTTGCTTTGATTTTCTATTTCAGCATCTTTTCTGGTAAGAAAGTGAATCTAGTTGGCATACTAAACTAAAAATGCACAGAAGTTTTCAGAAGCGTCGGTAAAAACATAAAAAAAAAAACTAAGGAAAAAGGAATTTTTTCAAAAAACCAGTTTTAAACAAAATCAATTTTGTTTTTTTGACGTAACTTAAAAAATAATAACCGTAAATAAAAAGTCGGAGAACTTAATACAGGATTTCTAAACACTCCGGTCCATAATTATGATAGTTCGTTTATTAAAACCTAGATTTCTGAACGCTTTAGCACACATTGTTTCTATACGATTATCAAAAAGAAGGTTAACGTTATACCAAAATATTTAATGTTATTTACAGTTGTTGATGCTGCACCATAAATTTTATGATATTGAGTGGAGTCCAGTTTTTGAAAAAACGAAATATGTAAGAATTTTATAGCATCTACACATAGCCTATTAAGAACGCATCATTCCGAAAAATTATCAAATAATTATTTTGTATTTTATTACAATCACTTTTATCATTAATTTTTAAAAATATTTTTAGATCGTCTATAAATAATAAATATTTACAATATTGAAAAACTTTATTAATATCGTTTATGAAGACTAAACATAAAAGAGGAGACAAGTGACACCACAGAATACCTTGATGCAGGAAGATTACAAATAATTAATTTTAACTATCTAAGTCCTATTAGAAAGGTACGGAGACAATTAATACAATAATTTACCATCATACATTTAACTTATCTAAAAGCGTATGTATAATTTTAATTGATGTTTTATTGTACAAATATTAGGTGATTTTATCTTTATAACTACAAATTATGTGAACTTAAATTACGAATCTGTGTAAATACGAATAATTAATACGTGTTTATAGTGAACGAACCTAATCAAATTAATAATTTCAAGTGTAGGTAGGCAGTAATTTGTATTAATAATAAACATATGATTGTGTATATAATTTTAATAATAATTGTAAGAAATTAAAACTTGTTAGCAAATAAATCCAATATAATAAAAATTGAAATTAAGATACAACAGAGATATATATTATTTGTCTAGATGGCTTATAAATGAAAACAAGAATAAAATATTAAATAAAAATCTAGATGATTGGATGCATATGCTAATGTTTTCAAATAAACTTTGGTCTTTGATACAGTTCGCATTATAACCATTAATCTTTAGTTGTAAAATATAGGATAATGACAAGAGATTCAAAATTATTTATTGTAATACCAAAACATATTTACACTGAATTCGGGAAGCCTGCATGATTAATGAGCTAACAACTGTTTAGATTACAAAATCAGAGACAACACAAAGCTGATTACAAGGTATCAACAAACTTTTCTTGAAAGCATGAAGGGAACGAAAATTGTACATTAGAACATGTTACACAATCAAAACATAAGCAGAGACAACACTAAAGATCAACCAAACTTGTACGAAATTAAGATTTACATAATTTCCAGTACAATTTGAGTGAGCACAGAACTAATTGGCGTATTTTACGTAGAATATTCGACTTTTGTTAGTTAGTTTTAGTAACTAGTATGACTACCTACTAATTTTACTGAATGTCAAACAGATTGCCAGATTGCATCTAGTTTTAATTTTAAAAAATAGAATATGAGACTACAATTAGTTTTATTTAATGTGCATGTACAATTTAATACCCAGTTGTCATCATAAGCGGAAATTCTAGTGCATATTAGGGTAGAGGGTGGGGGTTAAAAATATTTGATTGCATATGAAGCCATGTGGGTAAACCCACCACACTTCCAACAAATTTATCAATACAAACATTTTTAACAGAAACCCTACATACTTATTAGTTATTACAAATATAATAAAACATTTATTTAAATATAAATACGTATAAATAATATTTAATGTATTATTTATTATTAAGTTAAATTATGAACATATAACTTTAATATAATATTTCTTTTTTTTAGTGAAAAGGTCATTATTTTATCAGTAGACATAGGTAGACAGCCTTTCTAAATTGCTCCGACAGTCTGCTAATCATTTACGCCTTGTTTTATTAGTATTTAATAAACAATATAGTATCGAGATAATACGTTGAACATAAAATATTATTTAATAATCAGTAATCACTATTAATTATGTATCAATATATTTTGTCTTAAAATAAAAATAATATACACATAATACTAAGAAATGTAACTTAAATATATAGTTTTGAGGGGACTTAGATCCTCTTCCCCCTTCCACGATCTTAGTCTATACTTGTCCTAGTTATGAGATAACAATAGTTAGTTAACCAATAAAGGAATGAATTTTATAATCTTCCGATTTCTTGTATAATTTTTTTTAGGAATATTTAAATAATTTTATTTTTTTGATAATTTACTGAAGGTGTCGTATTTTTTAACACCATTTAGGTAAATATGAAAATTCAAATACATCTAATTCATGCTCCATAATGTATTCGATTGTAAATATACTTCGAAGCTTAATATGTTGCCTATCATTTCAATAATCAAGAAAACTATATAATAAATTATATTATATTGTGATGTATAATAAAATATTTTTGTTTCTTACAATTACACGGTATAATATTATATGAAGTTATAATATTAATAGGTAAATATACTATGCTATACATGGTAGTTTTGTACATTTAACACATTTGAATTTACAAAGTCAGATATCTTACGTACTTAAAAAAAGATTTCTGAAGAAGTTAATACTTTTCAAACAATAAAAAAACAATATGCTTAAAAAGAATTACCCTATCCACTACTAGTAAAATACTATATATTAAATAAATATATATTTTAAAGATTATTCTTCCTAATAAATAGTAATTAAAAACTTCTAATAACTCTTAAAAAAACTAAATATCTAAATAATTATTCAAATTGAAATAGCAGTGCAATGTTTTCCACATAATATTAGATTAATTATGTGTAATAAAACTAAAAAAAATAATTTTTAATATAACAATATGAATATAAAAATATAATAATATAAAAATGCTTTGTTTCTTTTCATCATAAATCTAAACTTATAAGTTATATGTTTATAACCATAAATGATTGAATCTATTTAATTTTTGAGCTAATTGAAAAAAATGAAGTAGAAAATATTAATATAATGAACAAAAAGATAGAATAAAAAAAAACTTCTATAATTTTCTATAAAATAAACAAATATAAGTTGTATGTATCACATTGAATATTACACTTGTATTTATATTATTTCCTATAAATTATAATTTTTAAGTATATTATCATTATATTATATTAGTATTATTATTATTATTATTAATATTTTTAAATATTAATGATAAACAAAATTAAAAGGTACGTGGTACCTTGGTTTTTCATATGACAAATATTTTAACTGAAAATATATCTGATAGGTTTATAAACTTTTATAGATTATTCTGATTATAGACAATATAAGTTATAACTACAAAAGTTACCTTCTATAAATCTATATTGAACGAACAATAATACTAATATTATCATTATCTATCAACTTAGAACAAAAAAAAAAAAAAATAAAAATATGACTGATTTATAATGCAGTGATTTATATAACACATCAATCCATCATGCATAAAAATATAAAATATACATACTAAACAATTAAATGTGTGTATGTTTTATAAAATATTTTTAAAACAAAATGTACCCACCCAGATAAATGTTAGTAATAATTTTAATAAAGTATATCTCAGTATGTAATAAACGTTTAAATATATGCTCATACCTTTTATATGTTTATTCATTAGATAAGCTGATGTTCTATTGATGATAATTTGGACAATATTTTAAAAAAAATCAACAGATTTCATAGCGTTTTATAATGTGGTGCACTAATGATAATTTGGATTAGGTCAATCAGTCTTTTATAGGTTCAAACTGAGTGAGGGGAAACAAGCTGACAATGGTAGTGCATGTTTTTTGTGCACATATAACATTAAAACCGGCTATTTTTTTATTCTATAAATTCTATTAGATGCACTCTATCCTGGAAGACCATCTTTCCCCCTCTCAAGTAGATTTCAGGGTGTTTTCTATAACCATCGCATATTTTGAATTAATGACTGAAAAAATGTATTGTACCGTTTCATAAAAAAAAACGTATAATTTCAAATATAATAACTTCTTGAAGATATTTTTTTTATTAATCACTATCCCGTTCGGCCACGGTTCAGATGACATTAACGTTAATAAATTATATAAAATATAACTTCCAAAATATATTAATACAAAAATAACTACCTAATACACCTTCTAAATTAATTTAAATTAAAAACTGAAATATTTTGAGATTATAAAGTTATTTATTTATTTTTTTTTTTTTTTATAAGCATTTTAAATTTGAATTTCAACGGAACATAATATTATTTTTATATTTAATTATAGGTACTAAAATACTTGAATATGTTATTAAAAAGTTACCTTATAATTGTTTTGACAAAATGTGTGAGTGTGTGACAATATATTTGTAAATTAAATAGTTATATAATTATCTATAAAGTTAACATAACTATATCTTTATTTGAAACTTTATTTATAAAATCTAAAAAAAAGACATCAACTATTATAATAGGTATATTTAATATGGTATATATTTACAAATATTTATTTGTACAAACATTTATTTTAAACTCTTTGAGAAAAATAGAAGAGTTTTGCAGGTTTTTCAATTAGGTATACGTGGATTGAATATTGCATCATTACAGAAGTATACAAAAAGTATAAGTATATATGCAGAAATATAAGCACTATATTTGATTAACATCGTCCACCATAAACTAAAGATAAATTAATTTAAGAAATTTTGAATATTTAAAGGTTAAAAAGCTACACCATTTTTAAATACCATATTTATCAGCAGGGCTCGGATTTTATAGCACTTAAAAGTACTGAAATATGCACTGTACTATGACCTAAAAAATTATAAAATAAACACTATAATATTCTTTAAAAATATGAAAAATAGCAAAAAAACAATTTTTTTCCTCTGTTAACAATAATTTAAAAAATATGTTATAAATTTTAAAAAAAACCTTGATTTGTGCTAGGTACTGCCGAATAAAAGTCATAATTATATTCTGTTCATGTGTCAATACGGCGGGTTGCCCAAAAATATTATATTATAATATAAAACGAAAATGTGGGTTTTTTTCTTATGGATTCACATATATTTTTTTCTACTATTTTTGCATTAAAAATAAATGATATTTATGAAAATACAAAATAAATCATTATATTATGCGTATAGCAAAAAATATCAAAAAATAGCAACAAAATTTCAAAAATAACACTTTAATGATGTATGTATAGGCGGTGTTTTTTTTTTGTTTTATGTATGTGTACCTTACCTACATCATTTATTAATAGTAGAAAACATGCATCAATCTTCAACGTTGAGAGTTGTTTCTGGTAAAAAAATGAAATCTAATTGATACTTTTGGAGGTCAAAGATGAACATTCTCAGTACTTTTTAAAATAATTAGGAAAAAAAATTAAAGAAAAAACGTGAATTTTACGTAAATATAGTTTTTGAGAAAATCAATTTTATATATTTTTGTTGTAATTCAAAAATAAATGACCATTGAGACTTGAATTTTTTAAAAAATATTCATATTAGAATTTACTATGCATGATCTAATTTAACAAAACATTTTAGCTCATTTTGTGCTATTTATAAATATTTCAATTTTTTTAATTTTTTAAGATTTTTTTCGTTTTATGTTTGATTTTAAATATCAGAATTTGAATATTATTTTTACAGGGAAAAATGGTGGTGAGCGTGCTTGGTGAATTACAATATATGTTACTGTGAATATCCGCAATTGGTGAATGCTGACAATCATCTGGTGAATGTCGACGTACACCTACTAAATTGGTGAATTCTGAAGAATTAAAATAATATAGACATGTGCTAGTGGATGTTGACATTTAAATTATGATTTTCGTCAATGTTGACATACACAACACGGTTATGGTTAATGTTGACATAGGTATATATTCGCTCATAATATTATAGTATAGGTAGTACTATAGTCTATAGATAATAATTAAAAATAGAAACGATATGTTTAGTTATAAATATTGATAATTCACTTTATTAATTATTAAACAATATTATACTTCATAATACTTGTATTATAATTTAAATTATGATTATTTTTCCATACAAAAATTATTATTTTAAAAAAACGGCGAAAATTATTCTACTTATTGCAACATGACAAACTGTCATGACATTTTGTACTACATAAAATGCCAACATTTCTACAACCACACTTTTTTGTGATGCACTTTGTTCTGCAATTACATCGTGTATACTCTTGCTCACCAGTTGATGAATTTGATGCAAAATATTGTCTTAAGGAAATTTGTTGATCCATTTGTGACCAGTGATTGAAATTAAATTTTCTTTACACACTTAAAACTAGTTTCTAGTGTATAATTGATTTATAACACTATTTTTGGTAGCTAATTTATAAAAAATTATTATCTACTACGTCTATACTACAGCTAAAATATTTTAAGAATCCATTTTACTACGTTTGACATCTGAAACTCGAATACAGAACGTTTCCCCTACATTAGCCGGAAAAACTTTTGTTTTTGAAATTCGCAAATTTTTTACTGCTTGTACTTGAAGACTCATGATTGCTACTTCTCTATTCAAAATTATTTTTCTTTTCTTCTGTCAATTGGTTCATTTACAAATTAATTGAATTGAGTAAATTAAATTTTGCTTATTAATTTATTTATTAATAGTTCATACGTACTTGATATTTTTTTCCTGTTATTCGTCATCGAGTCATCACTCGATTTTTTACTTTCTCGATCAATTTTTCAGAATCTGTTTATCATTTTCAAATATTTATTATTATTTATTTCATTAATTTTATATTATAATTGTTATAGGTACATACTTTTTTTTTATTACATTTTCCAAATGCTCTTCTGATTCAAGTTGATGTAGTTTACCTTGAGGAAGAGAAGACGAAAACAGACCCCTTTTGGGTTTTGTGCCAAACATAGCTTCATATAGACTTTCCTTTATACCCTCGTAGTATACTATATTTTTTGTAAATTGAATAAAATATAGACCATCTGCCCATTTATTAGTATTATTATCATTTATCATACATTCATACTCTTAGTAGATTCTGAATATCTTGATTCGCTCTCTCTATTGAACCTTGTTTCCGGCTATGGCGTGGTTTGCCATATACTATTTTCACACCATCCCACATTAAACACAGTTCTGTGATTATTTTATTCACAAATTCCCTACTGTTATCAGAATGCAAAATATTTGGTGCTCCAAAAGTTAAGAATATATGTAACAAATTATGGGAAACTTCTTCCGCAGTTTTAGATTTTAATGGCCGCAGTTGTATATATTTTATCAAATGATCTTGATAGTACAAAATCATTTTGTATTCTCCATCTTTACATGTTTAAATATCAACAAGATCTATTTGACATCGGGAATTTAACTCTGAACTTATTAAAGGCTTCACAACAATGCCTTTTCTATGTGCTTTTTGTTTTATTTGACATTTAATGCATAAACTCATATACAGCATAACAATTTCATATGTAATATTTTTGTACTTGCATTGCAATTCTTTAATCATCCAAGTACGTCCTCCGTGTCCACTTTAAACGTGAGTTTGTTGAATAATATCAAATATGTCTTCATTTTTTACATAATATATTATATTTATTTCTCATTATTTTAAAGGCAGCACAGCATGGCGGTTATCTTGATATAATAAATTGCAGAGTAAGGTAATAAAACATTTTATTGAAATTATCAACTTGTACAATACCTTTACTGTGTATTAGGTAATAAGTAGGTACATGAATATTAAACAGTATGATTAGATCAAATTAAATAATATCAGAATTATCAATATCGTTATATAAATGTCAACATTCACTAGTAAATGTTTACAAACAGTACAAATTTAATCAATATGCCAACATTCACCAATGACTGATGTATGACGACATTAACCGGTGATTGTTAACACTCACCAATTTCGGACATTCACAATAATATATATATATATAAATTATATTTGTATCAGATATCATTTGATTACTTCATATTATAAAACATAAAGAGACTTCAACGTTCGTTCCATACAAAATATTATTTAAAAAATGCCTATATCTATTTTTAATTCTATACATTTAGAGTTAAAAAATAATCCTACACTATTAACTAAACAATAATTGCGTGTGTGCGTGTCTGTATTTTTTTTTATCATTAACGACCCCATGAATTTTGTCAGAATTTTGTAACAAGAATTTTTTTATAAAAGGAATTCATTGACCTAGGTCTCCGAGAAAATTCGCGTTTATGAATTATGCTCTAAATGATGAAAAATTTATGAAAATCTTAAATATTGATATTATTTGGATATTCCAAAGATCAATAAATATCAGGAACATGTGTTTTTATAAAGTGATACAAAAAATCGATTTTGGAAGTAATGTTAGCTACACAGTATCGCTGTGACAGTCGCAATACACAAAAAAGTAAAATAAATAATTAAAAAATTATTATATTATAACAAAGTATAAAAAAATAAATATTCATGAAACAGGCTAGCAAAATATTCTTATTTTTGTTTTGATGTAATAAAATAAAGAAATAGGTAAAAATAATTGAAAGCATTTTTATTCAAACAAATTATATAATTTTTGAAAAACTGAACCCGGCTAAGTTCAGTCACCCTGTGCTTATAATTTAAATATTCCTGACCTTTACTGTTAAATAGTTTGAAATAAAACTGTCTCAATTATTCGTTTAACTACTTATACAGACTATCACCTTAAAATGTTTTGGACAACAATTAGTTATAATAAACCCTTTTATTTTTAAATAAAATGTCCAAATTTACTTGAACCCTCTAAAAACCAATCTTGGATAAATATCGCTGGTGCGATGTGCTGCAAATATATCATCAAGGTCTTCAACAACATTGGGATAGTAAAAAATAATATAACGTTCATTGTTTTACCTATTATTTCCGCATCTACAGTAATAATCCACCACGTGCATAGTGCATACATTGTAAACAAGGTAAGCCAATGACCTTTATTATTGAAGTCTTAAGGTATAATACAAAAAAACAGTTCATGGTTTATACATACATACCAATAATCTTTTCAGTTGAATAATCTCTTAAGAATTTGTTGGTATATAATAGCCAATATGTACTTGCACGTGATATATTTTTCAACATTAATTTTGGACCGAGCACCGAGATCATATACGTAAGTATAAAATAATTTATTCGACTGGTTATATATTACCTTATAGTTTTTTAGGTAAAGAAAAAATAAAAATATTTTCTATTCATTGATTTAATATCTAAAAAAAAAGGAATGTACATAGTTTCTTTCCATTTTACAATTACCTATTCAATTAATGTGAATTTATTGTATTTTTATTTCAAAGATCAAGGACTAACTTGTTTTACTCCCAATTTTTATAATTCTTTAAAAACTAAGCGCATTATTATATGTCATATTATGTGCATTTTAAATCTACACAGTTATATAAAACTATACATAAATTATTCTAGTTTGTTCAAACTACTTGGTAACTACTTTGGTAATTTATTGTTTAGAAAATATATTTTATTAAATCGCGGTAATCATGATTTATATTTATTTATTGAGTATTTTAAAACTAATCCATATGTAGTATAGTATATTTAATGCAGTGAATAAAAAATAAAACAAATATTATAATATTATTACGTATAGAATGAAGTTAAGTTAAATTTGAATAACATCTGACTGCAAATAATAATATGTTATATGGATTTTAAACATATTTTGAATAAATTATTTAGTAATATTCCTAACCTCAATTCACTACAAAATTACATTTTTTTTCTAAGGATATTTTATTTTTTATTATAAGTAGGTACTTAAGATAAAAATTAATCTAAATATTTTTTTAGAAATACCATGTCTCTGCAGTGATATTTTTCTGAATTTTAATAAAACAATTAAAAAAACTAAATCGATTTTATCGAAAACTGATATTACTTAAATTCCACTTTTTCAACTATTCATTAGTAATCATTCAGTAGTTTTAGGTATATCTTAATTTTCTTTTGATTTTTAAAAGTTTAAAATTTTAAAGCCAGTTAGTATTTTAAAATTTAAAATACCATCTACATAAAATGCTCTGTCAAAATTCCCCTCAAGTTTGAAGACAGGAGCAAATTTCCTGTTAAAAAACATGATGACACACAAAATAAATTTAAAACCAATAAATTATTCTGAGTGGAGCATAGAATAACAGAATCTAAAATGATGTAAATCCGTAAAATAAAAATATTATAAATATTAGATACTTCTTAAAAATACTTTGTTCATATATTGAAACTGTATCAATGTGTGATTGATGTAATATCATTACAGTTCCACAAAATAATAAATACTTGTAATGAAATTAATTTGTATGTACCTATTATACGTTTATATCTATATAATGTTATTACTTACTTATTATAATATATAATGCTTAAATTCTTATAATTATGTTATTTTTGTTAATTTTATATATATAAAACAATAGGTATTACATAAGTATAAAAACTCTGAATTTATAACTTAAGTTATAAAAAAAAATATACTGCCGTTTTCGGTTACTTTAAATTCATTAACTTATTTAATTATTGAGAATTCCAAGTTATCAATAGATTTAATAGTTATTGATAATAGACTTTATTATTAATTTTATCAGAAATAAATAAATCGCTTGCTTGCAATAACTAAATTAAATATATTATATAGATCTTCAATTATATATCTCTAAAAATATTACTATTTATGACTTTTTCATAATATGCGCATGCATTCAATTATTATTTAACACAGTTGTACAAAATTTAATTTATAGTTTCTTTTTTATAAATAATTTTACATATAAAATCTGGTAATTGAGAAATTGATTTTTAATTAAATTTAATTAAATTTAAATATTATTCAAATATTTATTTGTTACAAAATTATTTTTCTATATTAGTTAGTTGAAATTTTTGATATCTCTTCCAAACCTGGATAATTACTAAATTGTTTTATGCTATAATCCAGAATAATCAGAAATTTTACAGTCTTTAATAATTATATTAATTTTTAGTTTTTTTTTTTTTTAATCAATCAGAATAAATGAAAATATGAGAAAATTATACAAATATGTGGAGAAATGGAGAAATCAATGATCTTATATTCTTAAAAAAAAAATCTAAAAAGTAGGTAATTATAATATATATAATATATATATACTATAATCAATATAAGTATGATTTTATTGTACTTAGAAAAAATTAAATATACAATATATACATATATATTATAATTTTACTTACAACTGACGAGTAGAAAACTACCATACAATGAACTATGAAGATCTACATCGGATAGGTGTTGTACACAATACACATACTTCTTCATGAATATACCTAGTATTGACTGAATAGACCAAGAAGCTCGATAGTTCATAAAAATAATGTAGACGAAAAGAAGTGGGAAAAATACATACAAAAAAAAAATCAAGACCATTATAAAATTTTGATTCACTTTTATAGATAGGCAGTAAGTACTATGTACGTGTATATTTTTTTATCAATGCGTCGATTTCAACCGTGAATAATTTTAATGTCACTTAAAAAATTACATGTACAATTTTTATAAACTAATGTACCTACCTATAATGTTTAATGGTTTATATTCTGTTAAAAATTAAGTACACTTAGGTAACTCTAATCATATATATATTATGGTATATGTAGATATGAACATTATTGATAGAACTATTGCTAACATAAAGCATATCAAATATTTAGTTCAAAGTCTATAGACCACAATGTACCTACTACCTTTTATGCGGCTATACGTAATAATAAAATAGTTTAAAGTGAAAAAAATATGTTATTATAGTTTATAATATTCCTTATTTATGTCAATTGATGGACATGATAATACAATAACCTCAGATTGTGGAATACTCGCCAAAACTTAGCCAACTCAAATAATATTGACAGGATGACGAGTAGAGTGAAGTAACACAGTCATACAGAAGTACCCGAAAAAATGTTGGTCTACTACTTCGCTCATCGAACTTTAAAATAAGTTATAATTAACTATTGCTCAAAATTCAATTTGTATTCACCAAAATAGTCAAAAAAATATTCTTCATTAAGATATAAAATAAAAAATGTATACTATCACCATCAAAATAAAAATAGTAATTAACAGATTAAGAATTGGACACACACGAAAACTTAATGAGTAACAGAAAACAACGAATATGTCCCACATGTAACATCAAAATTTCGATTAAACACACACTAACAGAATGCCTCTAGACGAATGACTCCAGAGACAAACTTTCACTCCCTTACAATCTATGCGAAACACTCTCGTCCAACCCAGAGATGAGGTCAATTCTTCTTTAATTCCTCAAGGAAAGAAACTTGTTTCAGAAAATACAATGTTAACATTTAGTTAACTTAGTTAACTTAGATAGCTTTTCTTTTTTCTTTCTATTACTCTATCTTGTATTATATGTAAAAAAAAAAAGAAAAATATATCGGCATATAAAATAATATACATGCATTATTATTTATATTTGTATTGTAATTTGTATTTATTGAAACGCCAATAACCACAGTAGTTGGGGGGTATAAATAAATAAATAAATAAATAAAAAAAAAATAGTAAAAATATAATTTCTTTTGATCGTGTTGTTTCGTAATTACTTCAAATTATATAACAAAATATTCTCTAAAACGTTAATACTATATAATATTTATCAATATATCGACTGTTTACTGTTAAAAGAACCGTATTTTAGTATGGCACAACAACTACTAACCTAACATGCATTATTGCATATTTGCATATTATCATATATGAATATTCACGAAAAAGGTAAAAAAAAAATTGAACAGTGTACAATCCATCCTAGTTTGTTGAAACGAACCCATCAATCATATAATAATTTAAGCCTTCATCTCAAAAATATATGAACCAATCTTCATTCTATCAAAAAAATATAGGTAGTTTATATAAACATAATAATCAGTGGTGCCAAGGCATATTTTTCGGGTATAACAAGACATAATTTTACCCACTTACCCTCTTTCAAAACTCAAAATTGAATGGCTTTTTTTTTGTTATATTAATTTTTAATATTGGTAAATATTAATGTACCAAGGAATATGTATATCATCAGAATTGGAAGTGGTTTAAGCTATTTAAAAAAAGTGACTAAATAACTGAAATTAATCATAATAAAGTGACCAAAAATTGACCTATATAAGTATTTTTCCTAACAAACTACTGTCTAATTAAATATTTTTCTTTGAATATTGTTTTCTCCGGAATTTTCAATTTGTAGCGACTGCCTGGTTGGGCGCCACTGCATAATATATTATATTCTTTATCGTCTACGACCCTGATATTGAAAATCGTTGGGTAGTAGGCCTAGATTTTTTGAATGTGTAGGTCAAGGATATTCATTTTTCAATTTCTAATTTTTTATTCATATTTTTTTTCATTTAAAATGTTATTTAATTTGTTCAATAATTTTTGCATTGATTAATGGTACATAGAATTTGTATGAAAATGTAATGTGAAAAAAATTAAATTAAAAACCATTAATGATATTTCAAGCAATATTTAAATGAAAATATGTACAACGGATAGTACCCGAGCCGATATGTCCTGTTAGGGTTATGTTTATTATAGGTATTCAATACCTTTATTTATATTTAAACAATTTTGGGTCCTTACAAATATTTTAATTTTCATATACCACTTTTCTGATTTATAGATTTTAATTATTTTAACAACTGTTTACAAGGCAAACAGCTTAGGACAAGGTGTATAAGGTGAACAATTCTTCGTACGAAACAAATCAGTTGTTTATAATAACAGTTGGCATTATTCCAATCATTTATTTTTTTTTATAACAAAGCAACTTATCAAAAAGGATAATGAACTTGTTTATTATTCGAACATATTGAAAATTTCGGAATCCAAATAAGGATTCAAGAGGAAACAATATGTGTGCGTGCGGATAGGTCAGTGCCGTCAAGAATGTAACATACCACAATAGATAACGTATAATTCACATTTTTTTTACAACCATTAAATAATAAATTCAAAACTGCCAAAGTAGTATTTTTTATTTTTTTTTTTTACATAGGTACACTTTTGATTGCTAATTTTTATAGCAAAAATATAAAGTACTAACCTCTAAACGAGATTCAATGAATCATTTCAAATTTTACATTATTAACTTGCCATTTCTAAATTATGTATGCATACATTTATTAAATTCTGAAACTTTTAATTTTTGAAAATAATATATATTATTTTGTACAATCATTTCTCTAGTTATTTCATCACATTAATATAACAATATTATTCATATTATTTTTTTATAAACATTTTCCTGGTACAATCATGTAACATTTTACACTATCATATTTCTGTAAAAATATTAAATTAAAATAAAATCAATCAAATTAAATTTTTGCAATTTTGAGCAAAAGGTATATCAATAAACAACTTATAAAATTATCAATATTTCTTCTGAAAAGTATCCATGTCTATGTATATAAAAAGGTGTATCATTGAAGACTCAAACCTCGATTTAGCCATAAACCATTAAAGATATAGACTGTATGGATAGAGAAAATCAACATATAGTGAGAGAAAAATACTACACCTCTTTTCATCTCTCCATCTGTAAAAATTACGTAAAAAACTTTATATAACAATTCTGTACGATACAATGTCGCGATGAGAACACTCTAAAGAAGACAAACAAATTGGATCATCTAGCGGTCTGTGTAGGCAAGATGCTTCTCCATACCAAAAAACTTATAATTTGTAATTACAAAATATAATAAATAGAATATAAAATTATTTGACGTATTTCGTAGTAATTTAAATTGCTTATATCACATTGATAGTTTAATTATTTCATCTATTTTAAACTTAAAATTTTAAAAACTATTAGGTATAACAGAAATAATTATTATTTATCACTTCAAAAGTATTTTCAAACATAACAATTAATAAAAATATTATGACCATATATTTAATGATCATTTTACATTAAAAAAAAAAATAAGAATTGGACATAAATTAAAATTATATTAACTTGCTGTTATAGTGCCTAGTAAATAATTAATACTTAATAAGTGACATGTTTGGAATTTGGATTGTTTGAGTTGGTAGATATTAACGTGTAAGGACGTATTGATAGGAAATTACTAGTTAATAATTATGTATTTTATATAATTTAAATTTGGTCAACCATGTGTATTTTTTAAATTTATATTTATAAAAACAAATAATTAAACTGTTAAAGTTAGTTAGTTAAATTCGAAATTAAGCTGTATGTACAATAGGTGCATGCAACATTTCAATAATAATGTACGTATCACGTATATGTTATATGTATAATGTATATAATATATTTTGATTTATATATATTTTTTTTGATTATTGACACAATATAACCATTAGCCAAGAAGAATAAATATTTTTTCATTAAAAATAATAAAAACTTGACCTACCTCACTAAATTAGCACTATTATAATAAGGCTATAACCGGTTTTCACAAAAAAAAAAAAATATGTAAATACGAATATCTATGCAATATTATGTATTTAATAATAGTATTAGTAATAAGGTGAACTAACATCAAATAATATTAAAACGCACAATGGAGAAGAAAGTAAATCATCGTAAACATAGACGTTGTCTATGCGTATCTATTGTACGAAATACAAATCATAAAATAAAAACGGCAATTTTTGTTCTCTGTAACACAAGTCCTAGGGCTGGGCTTTTGAATAAACCTACATTAATACACTTAAATGGGATTCTTATTGCATGACGTACAATAACATAAACCTCGAACGCTTGATTTTATTTCACATTCAAAAATAGTACAATTTTAATTCGCCGTTAAAATAATTTCATAAGGCAGCACACTTTGACAATTCAACGCGTACGGGAAAAAATGCATATAGTGCAATTAATAATATGTTTGAACGTTTTTATTCTTTATGCTATTTTGTCAACTAGAGGATTTAAAATACCAATAATAACAACCCGTTATACTTTAAACATATCGCTGCGCAGATGCCGTGGAAGATTTTAAATTCTATACCCCCCCCCCTCACGCGATTTTCTTTGTTCAATCAACAACACATTATTTTTCTTCCGATTTGTCGTGTAAAAAATAATAATGTACAATACGCCGAAAAACACGGTTTTCGCGGACAACCGTTGCGTTTGCGTGGATAGCACGGCGACCGGAAATAAGATTTATCAATCGACGTCAGGCAGGTACGGCGGGTGTTTTTACGGTTCCGACAACATAATATTATAAATTAAATTTGCGACAGCGGAGAAAATGACGAATCGAACCGCCGCCGCCGCCGTCGTTACCGCGTCATCGGCCGCGGCGTAATTTGAAATGCATGTCACGCGCAACATATATAATATAAGGCGTGGGGCGAGGGGCGTTTCGGTTGCGTTCGGGGCGCGGCGGCGCCACGGTTTTACGAAAATTAATTGGCGTAGGTCACTGTCAAACGCGTAAATCGATCAAAGCACCACCACACACACACACACACACACACACAGACGGGCGATATAATAACGTATTATATATAATACGTGTCTGGGGCCGCGTTTGATAAATCGCATAAATCCGACGGCGGCGCTTTGCCGATAATATTAATGATGCGCCGCCGGGCCCGTTAGTGGCGTTCGAGGGCAGCCGGCGGCGTCGTGGTCCGCGAGACGCGCGCGCGTACGCGTATATCATTTACTATTGTACGAGAGGCGTGGACGTTGTGTTTGTACCGTGGGTATAAAAAAAAGACCGGCGAGACCGCGGCGGGTGATTAATGACGGTCGGGCGCGTTAGAGCTTTGGAAAGCAAAAGTTTGTACTTGCCCGTGTGTGTATACACGCCCGTCCGACGTAAGTGCCGAGTTCCTTCACCTCGGTCCCGCGGTGCGGCGTATTATATACACACACATATATATATATATATATATATATACATGTAGACGAGGGCCGCGCTCCTATACGACGCCTCCCCTCCCCTCCCCTCCCCATCGAAAACAACCGCCCCGGACTGGTCTAGACTCGCGTGTGACAAGAGATCGTATATATATATATATATATATATATGTATATACACGACGGGTTAACACATGATATATACACACATTTATGTACGCGCGTATGTCCAATGTACCCATATAGTTATAAGTAAATCATTATTCATGTCGTCTGTCGCCCGGATGAGCGGTCACCCCGCCCTCGAAATGCTCCGCACCGATGCGGCCGACGATGGCACGTTGCGGAGCATATTGTCCACGGGGTCATATAATAATTTGTGTTATTTTTTGAGTGTCGTTGTGCACATACACGATAAACGTCATATTATTATGTGCGCAGAGAAACGGACGACTCGAACGGTCGCGGATAAAAAAAAAAAAAAAAGAAATCGAGTTGCCGAAAAAAATTGTATTTTTTACATTTTTAGACGACGCAAAGACTTCGTTTTTTATTTTGTTCATACACTCGTGTACCCATTATATACTTACAATACCCTTTCTGAGACATAAGCCTGGGAATACGTTGAAATTTTCAAAAAAGTATTCTATAGTTGTAATTAAAAAAATCATTGAAGTCATATAATATGTAGGTATATTGATTTTAATTAATCAATTGATATCATCTCGATTTAAGACTGTACTACCTATTCTTAGAAGAAATCGGTCAGTTTTGTATTTTTGTACGAGGACCTATCCGTAAAGTTTTCAATCACGTTGAACGCAGAAAAATTCTCGCCTGGAATTTCAAGTCGTTATTCTTGAATGCATTTGCGTACATCTGTAAATTATCTAATTTTTCTGGGCAAAACAATTAAAAGCGATTCTACTTTCGTAATCTCTATTTGACTACAGGTCACTCAAGAACATAGTTAGAAGTAATTATATGAAAAAATAAAATTTACCTTTTGCAAAATCTGTTTTACAGAAACAATATGCATTATTAAACTTCTCCGATTATGATTTTTTATGGTTTCTATAGTCTATGTTGGCTGCGGTTTGAATGCCATGTTTTATGGTAAGAAAACCACCTAAATTCACCCACTCAATTCACGCAAAAGAGTCTCGGGATACACAGAGCAATTTTCTTCGAAGAAAAGTACTTTCATCCTCTAGTTGCAACTTTTTCATCCAAGGCGAAAATCCAATTGACAGTCTGACCAATGAATAACATCCACGCTTTTTTATTATACGATTATGGTGACTGTTAACGATTCCGCTTTTTCTTGAAATATTTTGTTCGATTCGATTTTCCAATTGCGAGAAGTTTAAATTTTTTGGTTCTAATCGTATTAGAATATCCATAACTGTTACACATTCTTTACTCATTTTTCCTCCGTACTTGATTCGTGAAAATGTAAATTTGTAGTTATAGTTAGATAAAAAAAATTACAAATTTGATTAAATAGAAGAATTGCGATTCCATCACTTATCTCATTGAACAATTCAATAACATCACTTGTCTCTTTAAGCTGCCACTGCACTAGTGTTCTTAACTTTTTTTTTGCTATCAACACCCTCAAGTAATTTCTAAAAATACAGGGGTACCTTATAGATTACAATACTTGTTCTTTCTCTTTAGTTAAAAATTGTTTATTAGGTATTAAGATTACTTAGAATCTATCTAATGTATAAAATGACTAACCTTGATGAAAATATACATAGAGCGGTGAAAAAACGTTAAAGAATTTCTCATTAGAAACACCTGACCATAAATAGTAACTACAGTACCTGCAATACTGATACAGGTATCTATTAAACGCGTGTACCACAGTGACTGCATACAGACAGCCAGAGAACCCATTAGTTAAGAACCACCAAGACTGTGTAAAGTAACACTAGATAGTCTTGCAGTTTTTCCTGCGATTTGTCAACATGTGTTGTACCTTTTACATCCTTAAAGTGAAAACCATTTATTATATATCTTAAAAAATGAAAATACCTAAATATGCAATTATCTAAATGATTTGTTTGATTCATATATGTGCAAGCAATTTATTTGAACACAACAAATTAGCAAATCCAATATGTATTCATTAATGAAAACAAAAATAAATTGCTAATGCAATATTTGTTTTAATACATTTTTTCAAATCTTCATTACTGTTATAATACATCAATTTAAATCAACACAGTAGTGTAAATTAAATATGATACGTTTCATAAGTACTTCTCTTATAATAAAATAAAAACTGAATAGTATTTTTACAGTAAATTATAGTTTATTTTTCTCCCAAAATTTTAACAATTGTCAATTTATAAGGTTCCCACATGGATTTCTCAGTATTTCTTTGTATGAAAATAAAATTAAATAAATGAATACTTAAAAAGATAATTTTATATTCTTGTTAGAGTTACAATACATATATATTTCTTTAACATTTATATTTAATTTTCAATATTTAAAATTTAAAATATTTTTAAAATATTGTGCCAATTTCTAAAATCAATTTTTAAATGTATATGGAGGTAAACAAAAATATAATTTATTCTAAGAATAAGGTAGCTATTATTTATGATTTCAGATCACTATATTTAAATATTAAATATTATAAACTAAATAGAAAATAAAGTATGATTACCAATGTTTATTTTGATTAATTATCTAAAAACTTTATTTTATTTTATTAGTCAATTATAATTTTTAACTTAATATTGGTAAATATATTTAAAATATAGATATAACATGGTATTGCTTGTATTTATCTTTTAATGACAAAAATATATACATTAATTTTATACATTTCAATAATATGATTAAAACTGTACATCATACAGCCAACATTATCTTCATACAACTTGATATATAAACTAAATTGTTGAAATAATACTTCCTTCTGTAATTTTATTCATAGACCAGCTGATAAATATTAATTTTCATAAAATGTATTTATTTTTTATCTTCTTCTTCTTCTGATGTTTCATCTGAAAATAAGCTTTAAAGTAAGATCAACCACAAAAAATATAACTATTAATTTTAATTTAAAATGTTAAATAAATAATCTTAAAAATATGTAAATAACTATAATTCTAGTCTTTATAAAATATAAATTTAAATAACCATTCATTAAGAATATATGTATTTACGCCTTTATTAAACTTTACCTTCAGTAAAATGTATACGGTTCGTTTTTATTGGCATAATACTTCTATTACCTAAGTTAAACCTTATTTTTGATTGTGTGATAAAATTATTTGTCGTAAGTAGTTTAGGTTGACTACAATTAGTAGAAAACCCAAGTCCCATCTTTTCATCTCTGACATCCATTGAAATCTAAAAAAAAAAATGTAATAAATATATTTTTGTTATGATAAAATACATACAAATTGCATTATATATTAACTATTAAAATAAGTTACCATCAGGACAGACTACTATTATTAACACTCAAAGCTTGCCCTATAAAATATATAAATAATAAAGATATTTATACTTTTTATTTAAGTTTATTTAAAATAAAATATACAGAATATCAAAATTATAAAATAACTTCTGGTTTTATTATTTTTATACATAGAAACAGTTTATAACATGTAATATAATAATTCAAATTAATATTAAAACAAATCAGTATACAATAGTATATAAATAGTAAATAACTATTGGTATGAATTTAATATTTTACTCTTAATTTTATAACTTTTTTTATAATTAGATTAGGTATATATATATTAAGATAAATAATACTGTAAGAAGTTCAAACCTTAAACACCTGAAGTACATAATTTAATTGGTCAAATAAATAAGCAGGTCATTAAGACATGAACATTTATAATAGATATTATAATAAAGAAGTTTACTGAGAAACTGGGAATGGATTAACGGTTTCATGCATAAATGTTTGCATAAATAATGAAGAAAGGCATTCTATACATAACTAATCGCAAATGTACTGAAACTGAATATTTTATAAGAGAAACATTTCTGCAAGTCTAGACCATAAACCACATTTGAGATAGATTTAATATCTTAAATAGTGTTGCTTTTGGATTTAGAATTTTCATTACTATTGTCTTTAATCTGAATTTATAATAGAATATAATGCATTACACAATTTTGCAAATTTATATTTTCCCAATATAATACTGTATATTTAATTATAAAATATTAAAATCAGTCATTAACTTGTTAATTTATCTTACACAATAATAACAATGCTCAATAGCATATTAGTTCAGAAAAGTAAATTAATGACTAGTAATTATAACCAATAACTATTTAAAGCAAAATTGAAAGAATTCATGATATTACTGAGATTGACTAATGTGTCTAAGGAAATTTTAGTTTAAAATCAATTAAATGTTTTTGGATGTGTTAGGTTTTTACTCTGTAACTAAGATAACATTTCAAATTATCAATGTACAAAATCTAAAAGTGGCGTAATATTACATAATACGTGCATTATTTAGTTTCAAATTTATTTTACAATTACATTCAACAAATCTAGGTGGTTTACTACTGACACCACCTAACTGTCTCAGACACATTTATTTTCCACTAAAAATTGTTTTTAAGATATGTATAATTTTATGTTTTGAAAAATCACAATTGACTATAATAAAGGTGTAGATAGAGAATAAATAAATAAATTTGAAACTATTGTGTACATTTATAAGTTAATGACTACAAATGACAAAATTATTTGTTTTCTAATAATAATAAATCATTGAATAAAATAACATCATTGTCAGTAACATATATACTTAAATTAATGATGTTTAAATATATGTATGTATAATTATTAATTAGTATAAATTAATTTTATAATACTTACAGGTTCTTTAATTCCTGAGTTACTAGTTCCCAAAGATTTTCCAGGTGTCCAGCCCATATTTTCTAATAATTTGAAGCCTTTGTTTTTTGTAGGAATTGGTCTAAAATATATTAAATAAATATTTTAACCGATGTTTTAAAAATATAAAATATTGAATTATTAATTAAAGTATGAAGAATTTTGTTTATATTTATTAATGAAATAAAATTTAATAGTTAAAAATGAATTGTGAAATATATTATGTTTGCTAAGAAATATTTTTCTTTTTTATATTAGTTTTTTCTAATCAATAATTTCACAATTTCACTTATTAGATCATAATGATAAAATTTTGAATTTTCTAGAAATATTAGCAATAAAATTACAAAAGTAGATTTTATTTAATTAACTATAAAAATTATGAAAACTTACTGTGTTACACAAGCTACTTCAGTTTTCTCATTTGCATTTTGAGATCCAACAGTTTTTCTTCTTTTATCAGCTCTATCTTTATATCCCTTTGGCAATACAGCATCTGGTGGTTCACAGCCAAGCAATCCATATTTTTCTTTTAAACTTTTTAGTTCATCATCGAATTTACGTTTTTGAGGTGCAATATTTTTAACACCTTAAAATAATATTCAAATTGTTTTTGACATTTACTTTTATAAACTAAGAATTTTTATTTTACAACCACTCCCAACATAAAATAAAAATATTAAATAGATAAATTAAAATGACATACTTAATATAAATCTCAAATAAAAACTAAATATATATATATATATATATATATATATATATGAGATTTATAAAATATTATAGCAACCTAAAATGGCTATGATGAATGCATTTAATATTAACAGCTTCAGGCGCATATACAAAAAAAATGTTAATGGGGGGAGGGTGATGGTGCTATTAACTGAAATCACTTATACTCTATAAAAACATATTTAGCCATTTTCCTGAAATTTCGGGGAGGGTTTAAACCCCTAAAACCGCTCTTCTGTATGCACCTGACCAGATTAATTAAGGTAATTAATTTAAATAATAACATAATATATTTTTATTTGTAAAATATTAATTAAGTGTAATTAAAATTCTTAAAATAGGTGAGCCAGTTGGTTTTGTATTGGTAAAAAAAAAAAGCAGTTTACTAGATATCAGAAAAATTAATTCAGGCCAAGCCATAATATAAAAATATTGTATTCATTTGTTACTTTTCCATTTTAAAAAACACTGAAATTTTTTGATCTATAAAAATAATTATTTGCTATTATCTATTATCACCAATATAAAACTAAATAAAATTTAAATTCACTTTCTTCTGGCGGAGGAGCTTGTATACCAGGTTCACACAAATTACATGTTTCCATGCCATCATGAATATGACACAAAAATTTGGTATCGCCAACAGTTAGTTCACTGCCATGGACTAAATGACGAGGTTCACTTGAAGATGATTGCTTTTGAAGTTTTTTACCATCCAAAAATGTGCCATTTGTACTACCTTTGTCTTTAACAATATAATGACCTCTACCAACTTTGTTTACATTACCAATAAATGATATTTCAGCATGTAACTAAAAAAGAAAAAAAAATCTTAACACATTAATAATTATAAAATTTAATTTTTAATCTCAATATTATTATTATTTATTTAATGAAAAATAAATTATAATTATTAACCTTGCTAACATTATCGTCAGGTACTACTACATCTCTATTTGTCGAACGCCCTATTGTTCCACCAGGACATGTTATTAAGAATAGCTTACCAACCAATGATTTACATGCTTTGGATTCTGTTATTATAATGCGTATACATGGAGGCCATCCAATAACTTCTATAACAATTTAAAACAAACATTTTAAATTAATACAAAGACTAAAAATATTTTCTATCATAAAAATATTATTAAATTCAGAACTAAAACATTATTTACTTGATTTGATTAATTTAGTTTGTGTATCAGAGAGGTGGGCTTTAACTTCTTTGTATGATTTCCAATTGGAATTTTTATTATCTCTCTTATTTAGACACAAGTATTGTTCAATTCGATCCCAAACTAGATTATCATACTGAATAATTTCTGATTCAATTGTAGTTAGTTGATGCTTGACTGTATACCAATTTCTTATTTGTGCATATTGTTTTGCTTTACTCTGCAAATTACGTAAGTTAGTTGTTGTGCCAATTTTTCAAATGGCTTACCGGTATGGTTTACCCCATCAGGTGTTAATTTGTGAACTATATTCTTAGGCGCTGGCAATAACTTTGTATATTGCAACAAATTCAAATAACGCTTGTCTAAAATCTGAAATTATAATAAGAAACATAACTTTTAATTAATTTATAAAATAAATAAATTACTTCACAAGTAGAAGGTGGACTAGGACAATCTTCAGGTTTGACTTCTTCCTTTTCATCTTTAATAGTCTTGTTTTCAACATGTAATTCTTCTTTTACTTCTTGATATTCATAGGGTCTTTTTTCAATAATTTTTATGGTAGTATCTTTAATTTCTTTTTCATTTGCTTCAGTATCTTCTTCTGTATCTTCTTTAATAACTAAATTACCACTATCTTCAGAATTCTCTGAATCACTAACTTCACTAATACTTTCAAGTATATCTTGGCTATGTTTTTGTTTCTCTACACTGTGCTTATTAGAAGGTAATTGAGCTGTGTCTGAATGAACTTGGGAATGTAATCTGTATTTTTGTGCTATTACATCAAAGTAATAATAACATCCTTGGTTTCCATCATAAAATAATCCATTATCCTGAAATTAAAAATACTCAAATAAAGCTCAGATATTATATAAACATTTTTATTTTTTAAATTTTTAGCTATACAAGTTATATATTTATTTGAAGTATACATAGGATTTACTGATCAATGTGTCTGAATAAGATATGCAATGTGTGCATGCATATCAATTTCATATCCACAAATCAAATCCATCCACATCACTGATATGTATTCAAAATTCTCACATACTTATGATAATAATTATGAATATTTAAACTAAAACCACATGCAAATAATTATTTTTTTAAACTTAAATTACAACTAATCTTTCAACAATAACACTAAAAGAAAACCCAGTTAGTTGTTTAGAGAGACGTTAGTGGAATGATCTCTTAAAAGTTAATAACTTGTATTAGTAGGATTTTATCATTGGATGGCCATTCTTCTCTTTCTGCAATTTTTAATTTGTTTTACATGCATTATTTTTAATGTATATTTATGTTTTGTGTATTTATACTTTTATCAAATGTGCTTATAGTGATATAGTGCCGATTGAAAATATTTATATTTAAATATATATATATATATATATATGTAACCAATTTTTTAACTAACTTAAGTTACCTATTTTTTTTCAATTTAGCTTGATTTGGACTTTTTTTTTTAATACAATTTCAATTAATTAATTATTTAAAAATTGTAATTTCAAAATCTCATTTTGCTATTAGATAAGGTTTAAAATATTTTTTGGTAAATATGGAACAACTATCATTATCAAATGTGATGTGCTTGTCTAGGCCAGAGACTTATTGCTAATATATTCTTCATGTAAATATAAAATAGCTACATACATATAAACATATTATCCATCCTATATGATTATATGATCTTAAATATAACTATTCTGTAATTGTATATAATATTATAATATACCAGATGCCTAACATTAATAGTAAAATAAACTAAACTTACTAAATTATAATAATAGCCAGTCACTTGGTCATAATACATTCCAGTTGTTTCTTCTAATATAAAACGGCTTTTTCCCAAACTATATTGATTGATTTGTTTTGAATCTTTAGATTTTTCTTCATCTTCACTACATTCTCCTTCTTCTTTAATTTCACATTCTGTTTTTACTAGGCTATCATCTTCTTGATCTTCAGATTTTTTAACATTTTCTACAATTTCAATCTATAATAATAAAATTAATTAACTTTTTCTATAATAAATAATAACAATTAATGTATAGCAAGGATATTTTTTTTATATATTAACCACCTTACTGCACTATATAAATATAAAAAAAATATAGCACTTTTTTTTAAAAATATAATATGAAGAAAAATTAATTAAGAATAATTAAGAAATTATATTTTTAAATAATTTCAATATATTTAGGATACTTATGAATAAAAAAAAAGTATTAATGACCTTATAAAGGTTAAAACAAGATATTTTTAGTAATTAAAATGTTTAGAGAAATATTCTTTTATACTAGAATATGTTTTTCCAAAATTAATTTTCTCTTTGTTTTATAATAATTTATAGTTTAAAAACTAAAAATTATATTTTATAACAACAACAATAATAATAAATTTAATACATTTTTTATTGTGCTAAGGAAGTCTGGAGTTTTAGATTCACTATTCTATTTTTTAAATAAAAAAACAACATTATAAAGATATACTTAATAGTAATAAAAATGTATGATAATATAACAAAGAATAATAATTTACTTAATTATTTATTTTTTAATGTGTTCTTCATTGTTCACAGTTCTGAGTTGTTAATTATTATAATTGTTGATTCAATATAAGTTTACCTATTTGGTAAATGATCATAGTAGATATAAAATATATAGCACTAAAACTATGGTTACTAAAAAATATGGTCCGTAAACAGTTAATCATATATTTTACAAACAATTTCAATTTTATTTTTTTTTAATTACATTTTTTATAGTTTTTATTGTTTAAATAAAATAAATATTCCTCTGATTTTATATTATTTTGACCAACTTAGGATAAAACCTGGGACAAAACTCTCAAGATAATCATTTATCCATAAACTATAATGCATATCAGGTGTTTTTTAGTAATTACTATTTTCTTACTATACATTAACTGGAAGATTAGATATAGATGCCCTACTAGATCCCTGACTTGTACAAACCAATATTGTATTTGTTTTACATAAACATCAATTCTGTATTTATTTTATTAAGTTTCTCAAATGTTATTAAAAAATATACTTACATTATTTGCTACACCATCAGCATTTTTATTTGGTTGATTTTTAACTTCTAATTCGCCTATTTTAATGTTTTTTGTGCTATTAATTATTTCAGCATTTTGATTACAACCTTCAGTTTTATTGTTTGATTTCTGTATGAAAAAAATTACAATTTAATAGATATATTTAAGTACCACTATATTGTATTGAGTAGTTTATAACAAACAACGCCTAACCAATATTACCTTGAAATCGATTGAATTGCTGTTCTTAATCTTAGCCAACAAATTTTGTTGCCGTTGCAGCATCCGCATGGTATTTTTTATGTACTCGTACACTTCTGGATGTTTATGTTCAAGAAGATCCTTAAACGGAACTTCCACATCATCCATCGCGATTCGGGCGGTACTTATGCCGGTATAGGGTGGACAAGTCGGTATATAATGGATTCTGACAATTCACATGTCATATGGATCGCACAGCAACGGCAACCATTAGCCGACTTCAATGTGAATGAATAATGGAATGGTGTTGTAAAATGCCGTTTTGTAAACGTACACTGTAGACTATACTTGATAAAAAAAAATTTAGCGCCTAGTATTTACAGTTTTGCACTGTTAAAGTGTTAACAGTTTACTTCGGATTAACAAACACGGGAGTGAATAAGAAGCATTGCTTCAAGCACAGACGACCAAAGCCCGCAGAAAATATGCATCCTCTTTGACAATTTACATTCAACGTACGTATCTTATTTTAATCGCCGACATTACCTATCAGCATTGATTATAGAATAAACAGATAAGCCATGGCATAGGGAAAAACGGGGATAAAAATTATGATATTAAAAATTTCCGAGAGATAGCGTTGTACGAATGAACTAATTCTTTTTCTTGAAAAATACATTTTAATATTTTTGTTGTTATCGACAATAATCGATCGTGACGTAACGGATTTGCAAGAATCCGGCCTATTAATACTTGCTTGTTCTACATTTACTTGTTTATTCTATAATCAATGCTATCAGCAACAAAGATGTATAAAAATCAAGAACTAAGATAATATGGACTGGCAACGATAGCGTAATATGCAGTCAAGTTTTAAAAAGGGACTTTTTGTGGTGGGAGAAATTGTGAAGCTGGAGCGCCATCTTTTGGACATTATTTCAAAACAAATTCCTCAAGAACCAATAAAAAAATAAAAATATTATATAAGCTTTAAACAAACATAAACATAACTTAACATTGATTCTATGTATACTTATTTTTGTGTATGACAGAATATAATACACAAGTTTTACATTTTTAATTGTTCAATTTTTTTATCCATTACTGTAACGTCCATAATAAGTGAATTAATAAAAAACAGTTTTAAAAATACACTAATATAATTATAACACAATTATTGAAAACTAAAAATCACGAAGACAACAATCAACAAGTAAAAAAAGATATGAAATCATAAATAGCATTTCAAAATTTATTTTGAAAAAAACCAGAATTTGAAATCATTATAGTTACGATAAACAATACTAGGGTCGCTGCAGCCAGTTAATTTCCCCCTTAGGAAACCATGTTATAAAACATGCACAATACCCACCAATTGTACGATTCGTTGCCAATCAATATTATCTTAGTTCATGGTGAAAATATATTATATTTTCATGTAATCTGTGTTATCACCAATAATAAATTCTGTGGTTTGAAAACCGAATAACAGCTGACGCCCAAACGTTTGGAGCCTCTGACCGGATGTTTGATCCTGTTCAAAGGTATTTGATAAGAACATGATATTATTTTAATTTTTATTTTGAATTTTCTGTATTTTTTTCTAATAAATTTATTTTAATAATTTGTGTTAACGTTGTTTAATAATATTCGGAAAAATGGTTTTAACTAATGACCATGAGTTGCCGACTTACGAAGAATTGACGGTAGAAGAAGTGCCAATCAGCTCGCCAGGTCTGCGTGCCGCTGCTCATCATATTGGTATTTTTTTACATTTATTTTATTATAACTATTATTAATAGACCTGGATAATTTTATTTGTTATATAAATGATGTTTAGGAATATATTGTCTGGATGTAAATGATGACTTTATGATGTGCAAGCAAGAAACTAAAGATCCACGTAAATGCGTAAATGAGGGCAAGGCGGTCACTAGTTGTGCACTTGAATTCTTTAGGAAACTAAAAGGCAATTGTTTTGATGAATTTCAAATATATAGCAACTGTATTGACAAATCTAGTAGTCGTATGGATTTTGAACCATGTCGTAAGACACAAGCTGTTTATGACAAGTGTGTGTTTGAAAAAATGGGCATTGAGCGGCCCGAGCACGGATTTTTCTGTAAAGCTCGTGTCTACACTGGAAATCGTCCAAAACCTCCAGTTGAGGAACTTCAAGTGTTTGATGATCTGCCAATTGGTCTTAAAGACTTTAAAGAAGAAGAACGGCCACCCGCAAAATATGGACAACGTAATTGGTTTTTCAAATAATCTATGTGTATGTTTAAAGTTTACAGTTTAATATTATACTTATTAGTGTTTGTAATTTAAAAAAAAAACAGTTATTATGAGATCAGAAATTGTAATTTCATTTAATTTTCTTGCTGTAGATAATTGAAAGTATAAATATTTTATAAAAAATAATAATAAAGTATTTATAACATGTAGCAATTATATAAATGTTATGAAATATTGACAAAATATTTGAAATTATATACAAATTAAATTTAAATATCAATAATTACATAAATCATTATTTACAAATATTTTCTATAATGGAGTATTTGAAATATCTAAAAAATCAAATGTTAATTCGACTGGTCTAACGGATCCAAAAAAGTCAGTGATTGGAACTTTTGCAAGATCTCTGTGAAATAAGTCTATTCGTACTCCTACAGTTGAAATACAATCTTGTTTAGGACAAACACCCAGCTGGAAAATAAAATAAAATATAGTTTTTACTTATAACTATGTTGTCAAAATATCAAGTTTAAGTATTGAATGCATATGATTGATTGAAACATAAATATTATCTATTTAAATTAATTTCCAAATAATATTATTTGCTAAAAAATTAAAAAGATAAATCACCTACTGTTATTAACTATTCAATAATAAAATACTTTTCAATTTATACACAAAACATTTAAAACAAAAATAAAATATTGATTTCAATGTAGTACCCATCACTAAAGTGTTATACACTGTATACAAAATAAAAAACTTACAAAACTCTTCATGCTAATGCGGCTCTTCAGCTTAACATTCTCTAAAAATTTCAATGCATAAAATGTGTAACGATCAATTATATACACTCCAATTGCTGGATCTACATGATGCTGCAATATAAAATTTCAGATAAACTTTTTATGGTCAAAAAAGATAAAATTAAAATATTTTTAATTTATCTGTAATAGGATATTAATGTAATCTTTTACCGAAAGAGAGTCTTCACCCACTAAACTACTAGCCATTGCAAGGATGTTAGGTGAATAAAATTTTTCATACATCGATGAAGCTTGACAAGTATCAATCATGAAAAATATTTCATGGTATCTAAGAATAAATAACACATTATAAAATGATAACAATGATAACATAGCAGTTTTTTTAATTACCTTCTTTTCTGCCACATCTGTTCAAGAGCATCGGCTAATTCTTGGCTAGTTACTTCTTCAGAATCTTGGAACTTTAGAAATCCATCACCACCATGGCCAGTAAGATATATCAAGATGTTGCTACCTTCATCAGTAAGCAACTGTTTTGAACGAGGCGTATCAGGAGGTAACCGGCCCGTTAATAAACGAACAAAGTTTTCAACTGTTACCTAAATATTCAAAAGTTAAAATTAATTATCAATAAAATTGAAAAAGTATTTACCTCATAGCCTCTAAAATCTACTTCAACGTCGTCCCCATAAACATTGAGCTGTTGATCAGCATTATTAAATACAGTTGCAGGACTGGGATTGCGAGGGTTACAGGCCATATCATCAGCAACCATTAATATTATCTGACTAAATGTATATTATTGGAAGTGAAATTACATTTTAATTTGTTATGAACATATTTCCTACCTGTCCGGTATACCAAGACGTTTGACACTTCTGTAAATGGACAAAACGTTTGCTACATGCCTGTAATTGAACCAAAACCTTGATGTATCGACCAGAACTGCCCAATTATTCGAATGATTTGCCTATGAAAAAATGTAGGTGTGACTTTTCATACACAATTGTTGATTTTTTTTTTATTTAGCATGCTTACCTGACACTTATGCATGTTGAAGAAACTCGTACAAACGAGGAACGATAATAAAAAATATGATTTCATAGTGTGCATGAAATTTAAAAATAAATAACAACTGTATTACGAATAAATAATTTGCTTACTTCGGTGGTTTGTAATATCTTTAGTTATTTGCATTTTGCATGTTATCTACGCTGGTTATCTGATAACAGTTGCTGACTTTGTATTACATAAACAGATATACAATATTATACGTTTATTTATAATATTACATTAACTAAGATTAGTGGTATATTTACGGTGGGGGGGGGG